>JAECUM010066702.1:0-15445 GCA_016617855.1 Megalonaias nervosa | reverse complement strand
CGTAGTGAAAATCGTACATCAACCACTTTGATACGTCCAAGATCGACGCACCAACGTAAATGGCTTATTTAACTTTAAGTTTGTCTTTCGTTGCTGTGATGCAACAAGATTTTCAATAAATATTTTCATACTGACAAAACTGTCATCGTTAACTAATTTATTCCTGCGATTTATGTCGTTAACAATCTCAATATTTACGCGTTTCCGAATATTTTCCATTGTCTTGCCAAATACGGTATTGTTCATAAGTTTAAAGAAGTTTTTCTCAAATTCAGTCCTACAAGTTGCGCGATGTTTGGTATTTAAATCAATAGAATCTGCCATCCAACGAGATTGTTTGAATTTTAGCACGTGATGAACTGTTCTTAAGACTAAGCCGTGGTCGACTGCTTGTTTTAGGTTTCTATAGAGCATCACGTAATTTCTTTTATTTAGCAAATTTGGAACTAGCTTATTAACAATCGAATTTTTTGCTGTTGTCACTACCTGTTGTTCATGTGATAATAAACTATAGTCTATTACTATTGACTCTCCACAAAACGGATAATCGTTATGTAGGTTGTGCAGTGACTCAGGACAATCGAGATCAACTTCAACAAAATAACTGCCATTTTCTGGAAGATTTTGCTCTGTTTCGCTAAGAAATTGATCTGGAGTTATCCAATGAAAATCACTGCACGGCTGGAGCGGAATAATACCAACAAGGATCCAATCCATAATTTTCATGACTAACTTTACGAAAAATTTCAAAACATCTGCTAGTAATAATACATCTGTTTTCAGATATAAATCATGATAATCACCAAATGTTTTACAACCAAATTTATTCCAAATATCCTGTGCATATCTGTACTCGTTATCTGATATACCTTCGCATTTTAGCTGTGAATAAAACTTGTCTTTGCCAGGCAGAGAAGTTTCATCAAATCTGCACCAATCGTTTAGGTATTCGTAAGGAAAATACCTTTTCTTTTCAGATGGGTGTAGTTTGCACCAAAGCAACTTTTTAGATTCTTGAAACTGCTACAACCTTTTTCAAGCTCATCTAATGATGCTGCCATAAATTGCAGACTGTCAATGAAACGTAATTTGCCAAGAGTAACTGACATATACTTTTCAAACTTGTTTGGATTACATTTTATAGTGTTTAGTTTAGATTTAATTTCCTCATTGCAAAAAGCTTCTACAATGATATGACTAACCACGAAAATTATGTAAAACAACTGGAATTAAATCAGGCGAATGGAAGTTTAAATTACAGTTGTTATGAGCTGCCCTGCTATACTGACCGGTCAGATGACAGTGATCGCGCACTTTATCATCACCTAACAACTTCTCATAAATATGACAATTAACTGCATTATCAAAATCAAGTTGTTTGGATGCTATTTTCATTGGAACTGTTTTGAATAACCTGTTGGAAATTTTATTAATTTCATCCATGAGATTTTTTTAGTAGCCACAAGGCCGGACTTTCAGATTCGCCACGATGCAACTTTACTGGAGCAGGCATTTTATCATCAGTACAACAAACTACTTGTAGGAAACCCGGCAAGGAACATGTGGTTGTATTTTTCTTGTACTCGATTTATTTGGATTATTTTCTGCGCCAGCCACAAGAACAAGTAGACACTCAAAATCTGCATAAATAATAAACGGAATACTTAGCTTATGATTATATAATTTTTAAATTTTAATACTTTTTCTTTCTCTGTTGGCATTGTTATTTTTTGAACATTAACACAATATTTAACATGCTCTTGCAGTTTTCCATCGCTAGAAAATCCGTGTAAACATCTGTTACAGTAACAGAAATATTTCTTATTTTTATCTTTGTTATACTGTCTGCCAACTAACCCGTTAAATTTTTTTATCCAGCAATAACGTCCTTTATAAAATAACAAATTTATTGTCAGCTGAGTAGGAGTTTATGAGATGTATCTCTGGTAAACATTTTCTCGCTCATCTAGTCCGAAAACATTTACTGAAATATTGTTTTGTTTTTCAAACTTTGGTATCTGATTTTCTGCCACTGGAAAAGTTATCCCGTCAAAATCCAGTTTGTTTCTGTACGGCAAATATTTTTCAACTTGGTTGGAGTTACAATTTTGAGGATGTCTTGCAGACAAAATCGCCCAACGGAAACACTCATTGTCGCTGTTTTTGACATTTACACAACATTTTTTGTTTTTAATTTTTTGAGGGAGATCAACATAAGAACTACCGCGAAGTGCGTTATATTTCATTGTGTGAAATAAAACCTCCGTAATCATCTCAAATTTCCAACCTGATCCTGATGTGGTAAATTCTTCAAGCTTCTTGTTAATTTCTTGGTGTATTTTATTGGCAACTCTGGCAATATTTGTTCCAGTTAATATTTTTCGTGATTTAGCTGTTAAATATGACTCGGCAATTTCGCTGCCGAAATTTGTATTTTCAAAAATTATATCAAGTACATATTTTTCTATTGCACGTAACGTTGATAAAATTACATGATACTGCACTATTAGCTTGATACTTTTGTGAACTTCAAGTTCTTGCGTTACAATTGGTTGTGAAAGATTTGTGGAGGTAAAATTTGCTAAAACACTTTGATTATCAAATTTATAGCTTTTATCATAGCCCGAAAATGCCGCAGCAATTTTTTCTGCTTTATAAGGCTCTTCTTGGCAATATCTCGCAATTTTAACATTATATATAAAAATTTTATATTTAATTGGTTTTTATTTATTTTTCAATTAGAAATATAAATTTCTTATAAATATGATGTCAGAAAATATAACAGCAGAGGAACAGGAAGAATATCACATACACCCTAAGTATAACGAGTACGCTGGAAATGCACTTGGTTCGGTTATTCATATCGGATACGGACGACCTTTTGGTAAAGTAACACCAGCTGGTTATAAGATTAGTGTAAAGGGAAATGACAGAGAGAGAGTCGAAATGTTTAGAAAAGATTTTATTTATACATTATTTTGTGGAGAAATTTCACCTGGACAGCGAGTCTGCAGAGTAAACAGCTCAGTTACTGATGATGATATTGAGAATTTATCATTGCAGGACGAATTTCAGTCTCATCCAGTGTTTGATTTATATGAAGCATCTGGCAAGAGAATTATACGAAATAAAAAAACAAAAACGGTTGTTGGTTTTATGCAAAATAGCGGATATTTGATGGTAACTGTTAGAGCAGCAAAAACTGACCAGGTTAATTATCAATCTCATCGCTTTATTTATGAAACTTTTAACGGCGCTATTCCAAATAATTTAGTTATCGACCATATTAACAAAATTAAAGCAGATAATAGGATTGAAAATTTAGATTTAGTTACACCAAAAGAAAAGACCAAAAGAGGACTAGGTGGTGCTAATAATTTTAAAAGTCAAAAAAATTCAGTTATTTCAGTGAATCTTAAAACTGATCAAGAAGAAATAAAATTAAATCAATTTATTCAGCTGCAAAGCATCTTAAAATTCATACGCAATCAATAATAGATGTACCTAACGGTAAAACTAAATCAGCAACGTCAATGTCGACCTTTGATAGATTTATTTTCAAATATGTTTCTTAATTCGGTCTTTGTAAGACAATTATGGGCAAACATCAAAACATCATCTTTATCAAATGTTAGTGTTATAAACTTGCTGTTATCAAGTTTATTTTTTTCTGCTGCTGTTAGACGTATTTTATTAGAGTCACCCTGGATCACAATAACGTCAACAGAAGTATTACAGCCCGACAGACATTTTTGAACTGCCTCGGCTAGTTCATTGTAGCTTAATATATTAACTTCCTGATGATATTTTCTCTCATTGTTCATTTATTATTATAAGTTAGATTATATCATATGAACTTAATGCAGAGACGTGCTGAAATATATGCCGACGACGCTGTCGTCCACAATACAATTGCGAGTGATAAGATCACTAACAACAATTTCACAGCAAGAAAGTTAGATAAATCTGATGGTTACAGCGAAGATGACATTTTATTTAATAATGACGATGAAGATGAAGTAGTTGACGACAGCGTTGCTGTCGTTGACAAAAACATGTTACAGCAGACCGACAACTGGAGGATATAATGTTAAATATCATATCTCTTAAAAAAATAATAAAATTTAATTTTACTGTTGCCGAACAACAAATATTTTGGCAACTTATAAAACTAATTTTTAATATAAAAAACTGGCCATCAAAGGAGCATAAAATACGATTTTATTTTTGCTAAAATATTCAATTTGATGCCAGTCGATCATACAAGAAAACTTTATTTAATTTCCTTGTGTAGACCGGTCAAATGTAAATCTGTACTTATGAAGTATTTGCAAATATTTATTTCAAAATTGACCGAGTTGGCACCCAACTATTAAATTTATCGCTATATCCGCGCCATTTAACTAAACTCTTGTTGCCGCGCTTCCTAATAACTTTTTCAATAACGAATATATCTTGTTCGGTTTTCTGAAGGTCCTGTTCATAAAAACTACCAGCGACAGGTTCTCCAGCCAGATCTTTTAACGCATATGTCACTGGTATTGTTAAAAGTACTTTATCAATAACAAATACTTCTTCGCTCCAGTTTTGAGTAAACCCTTTCTCAAATATTTTTTTCGTCAGAGAAATTATAACTTTATCACCAATTTTAAATTTGTGTCTGTGGTACATATTTTCATTTGCTAGCATCGGATTTTTAATTGCGTCGTTTGGTGACATTTCTGTTGATCTATGTTTCGTTTCATTATAATCGTCAACAATTTTCTGTAGATTGTCAATGTATCTATTAGTGTTTTTGATTGTCAAATATTTGTGTATTTTTTCGTTTAGGGTGCGATTAAATCGCTCTACGACAACGCTCTTACCTTCATTTCCAGTGACATATTTTGTTATGTTATTAAAAACTTCTGCTTCATGATCAGTCCAGATTCTCTTTAGTTTTCTTTCTGTACTAACGATGACCTGTTTCAACGCATCAGTTATTGACGTTCCTGTCTTATCTGAAACTGGTACACTAAAAGCATATTTGCTAAAAACTTCTACAACATTAAAAAGATATCTTTTATTATTGTTAAATTTACTAAGGCATGACATATCAACTAAATCTATTACCTAGATATCGTCAACGGCATTTGCGACAACCTTACGTCGTGGAAACTTTTTTTTTATAGGTTTGTGTAGCTCTGACGCCTGGTCATCATTCCTACTGAGTCCTAATTTATATTTTGCTCCAATAAATCCCTGCACCAACTTTCTGTCAACACGCTCTCGCATATTCACAGGTTTCATGTCACGAAGTTCGTCTGACATTACTTTATTGCAGCCGTGCTTATCTTGTTCGTTATCACGATAACAAATGTCGTAGCGCATTGCTATTGCATCAACTTGATTGTAAGGCTCTTGTCCTGGCAGCGGATTATCGTTCTCTTCCAACTGTCTGTCCAGCGGATTGTAAAGTCCAGTATATTTATGTCCTGGCAATGTCCAACCGCATTTTGGTTTTGGTAATTTGCCAATTAAGTTATGTATATCTATACCTGTTCCAATTATTTCTCTGTTGTTGCATTGCTGACAGTATGTAACAATTTTATTTTGCTCAAGACAGAGATCTCTATCACAATCACACTCGCATCGCATTATTTCTTTTATAACTGACAAAATATTTTCCAGAAAAAAAAATAATTTTATTATAAATCTAAAAAAATATTTATAAATCTGAAAAAAAATTTAATTTTATCTGGATTTTGGTCAAATTTTGACGTTTCTTCCACAATTATGCCTGTTTTTTAACTGGTTTTCTTTTTGGTCAAATTTCTAATTTTTTGAGGGTCAGACCTCAAGCACTTTTCAATATAAATTTTCTCATTTTTTGATATTTTCTTCCAAAAAGACAAAATCAACCAAAAATCAACAAAAAAAATCAACGAAAAACAAGAAAAATGTGACAAAAAAAGAAAAAATATCAAAAATTAAAAAAAATTTATATTGAAAAGTGCTTGAGGTTTGACCCTTAAAAATAAGAAATCAGACTGATTTTCTTTGATTTTTTTAAACCATTTTCCCCAAAACGGGTAAAATTGGTCAGAAAACACAATTAGTGAATTTTTTCAGTCGTCTACTAAAATAATCTTGTCAGAACAACCCGCTCCAGACAACGTTGCTGTTGGCGTTGGAGACTTCTTTAAAAACATACTTTTTCTTTTTCCACAGGTTGCACAAGTACTTTTCATCATTATCCTATTTTTTTTTTATTTATTTTTTTTTTTTGTTTTTTCTGTTTTTTCATTGCTATTTTCTGTTTAAGTTTTACACTTGAGACAATATGTTGACATTTTACATTCCTTGATTATATAATGTTGCAATTTCATCATTGTTAGCAGATGGTCGTTTATCAAATTGCAAAATAAATTTTAAAACATCTGGATTTTTATTCATCTGTTTAATGCACATTATACAATAATATCCACAAGCAGTAGTTTCAACAGGCTGAATTTGATTAGACGAATGATTTATTATTTTATACTTGGACATGTATTTTTTATTGCGTCACTTGGTAGAATTCTAAATGAGTCAAAATAATTATTGCCGTAGACAGATACCCAATGTGTGCCAGATCCGTCATTGAAATCTCGTATATTTATCACACACGAGCCATCGGGAACATGACCTAGTTCATCTTTAGAATAAACTCCACAGAAATTTTTTTAACTTATCAAGTGTATCAAAGTTACTTAACGCGGCCGTGGGAGGTTTCACCTCCTTGTTCCTGGCAATGTTAGTCCTCGGCCGATTCCCAGCAGCTTTGGCAGTAAACTTCCCGCTACTCCCGCCAGCAATGGTCCTATAAATCTGCCTTTCCTTCTTCGTTGTCGGCAATTCAATCGCGGCATCTTTTTTCAGTCTTTCTTACCGTTTTTCGTTTGGGCATTATATTTATCTTTAGATAACAAATTTTCTTTATTCTGTCTCCGGAGACAGCCTTTTTCGTTGCGCCAGATACTGCTCCAGACGCTGCTGGTAATCCTAATGCACCAAGTACTGGCAAAATTTTAGGTATTAACGTTTTGGCCATTACAGAAGATGCCGGCCCGAAGAAACCACCATGGTGGGACATCGCAGTTATTTGTGTAGCACTTATATTTAAAACAAAAAGTTTTTGCGATCTTATTTATTTACTTGTTTTTTGGTTAACATTAATTTTGTTGAAGTACCTTTGTCTCCATATTTTATTTTTAATGATATTAGCCGACCTTTTTGTAAACTTTGTCGGAGTTTTTTAACTTGACCATCAGTCAGATATATTTCTTTTACAATATATTTTGTCATTATATAACAATTACAGATTAAACTAAATTTGTACTGACATTTTACCTCTAACAGAGTCAATTGTAACAAATCTGTCGCTGATCACTAACGCATATACATACAACTGTGCCACAGGAACTACTCCGAGTGTCCAGATAATTTCAATATCAGCTGTAGAATCGACAGCTCTCTCGTTGTGTTTACGAACATCAAAATAAAATACTGGATAAAGTGTACGAAATTCTTCCATAGAAATTTGAGATCCGCCTCCGACATCCTGATATTTCTGCACTGTATCGAGCAGGTACATATATGGCCGAGATACGTTTTTATTAGCGTCATTTTCAAAACTACATTCTATCGCTCGTTCCGGATATTGCTTTGAATTTAGTCTAGCTTATATTCGTCTAACATCGGCGTGATCAAATATGACGTTATTTTGTTGTTGGTCACCACGTCGCTCTTGCCGCTGAAATACAACAAATAATTGCCTCGGTAGTTGTTCACTTGATGTTGTTGTGACTCGCCATGTGCAGTTGGTGGTATTTGGAACTGCTGTTTGATATATTTTATGTTGCTGAAAATAAATTCTGTTTGTGTGTTTATCGAGTATATTATTTAATTCTGTCATTTTAGTGATTGACGGTGTTATTTGTGGCATCCATAGCGCAAGTTTGTTTATGATAAATTGCACATCAGCTCCGCCATCTCTAAGTAGGCAGTCGTTTGTTCTGCTCGATCTAAAATAAGTGTGTGTTTAACTCCACGAAATACTTTATTGTAATCGCGACAAAAGCCGAAAATCAAACTTAATGGCAACATCATTGTCATTTGACGTGATCCTGCTGCAAGTTCTTTTCTCGTAGCATAACCCTCATTAAAACGTGGATTTCTTACACTAATTGTCCCGTTAACTAAATTCAACATTGCAACGCCGTCCGCAGCTGCAGATGGTGGTGTTATACCTAAATTATTACAAGCATCAGTAAGTGAAACTCTTGTAGCGACTGCATCAGCGCATGCAGCTGGTGCTGCTATACCAAAATTATTAGCATTAGCAATAAGAAAATCTCTCACAATTACAACATCTGCAGTGGCATTAGCCCCATGATCCAATGCTCTTCTTGAAATAAATTATCTAGATACAGCTGCACCAGCTCCAGTATCTTTAAACCACATCATGTTAGTTGCAGTTGATCTGGAGTAATCATCAGAAAACGAAATAGCATTGAAGATTGTGATTGCAACTTGTAGGTGACTCGAAATATCTTCGACAGTTTGATTAGCTAGTTAACATCTGGCACTTTTGAATAAACACCAGCCATTATTTATAAGAGCTATTTCTACGCCTGTTCCAAAATTAGCAGGTGGATTAGCTACTGTCATAATTTGGCCACGTACTTCTAGCATGGCTTTGTGAGGCGGTAGAAATACATCCTCGTCTCGGGTATTAAATGTTCTGACACCGGCTTTATTTGGTTCATGCGAATTTTCTTCGAGATACTCAACATACTCAAATTCTGCTACTGTGTCGTCGTGTCATAAATTTCTGCTAAATCGAGATAATTTTTAACAGACATTTGTTTATTTATTAGGTTACATAAAATTTGACTCTGTTGCCTTAGATATTAATTTTTGAATAATTTGTTCGCCTTTTGTCGATAGAAGTTTTTTTGCTGTTTTTGTCATCCGGTTTCCTGTTTCAGCTGTTGGGGCGATTTCTGATATAATTTGTTTTATATCTGCAGCACCTTTGGTGTTGACCCTCACCTTGTCAGCTATTTTTTGACCCACCGCAGTTCCAGCTGCAGATGCAGCCCCAGTTGCAAAAGCTTTTGACGCGTCAAGTGCAATTGGTGCAACTTTATGAGCTATTCCCGGGACATTTTGAATAATTTTAGTAAATATATTTCAAAAAATCCTCCAACTATTTTTCTTCTGTAGATTTTTTTCTCTGTTTCATTATATCTGAGGTTGTATAATTTTATTGCCAATAACTTTGTTATTGCGCGCGTAGGTCATGGTAATAAGTAACAACTTCATTATTCAAATCCAACTGCCGTCCAGATTGATCTGTCAGTTGCATATTTATTTGCGTTACTGCCCGCCTTTGTTATTAGTTATTTTATTGTTTCATTTAGATCAGTGACTTTATAACCTCCTTGCGACATTTTGAATGTTTTCTACTGTCGATCAGATGAAGTATTAAATGTAAAATCATCATTCACACGTACAGGAAATTAATCCAATTTCATAATGTTTTTCAGGATCCAGTTGTATTGGTGGAATATAATTTACTGAAAAATTTGCTCTATCACCTGTTGTTTGCAATGAGTCGAGTAGTAATGTTGTTGACATTTATATAAGATCACCGCGATTAAATTAAATTGCCGTGATTAAATCGCGGTGTAAAATTTCTTATCCGTCAGATGTTAATAAATTTTCCAATCTCAAATGATCAAGTATGTCAATAATTTCATTGTCAATTCCAACACCAACATTTCCAGCTTCTTTTGACAATATCAGTAACATTAATCTACCTATCATCTCAGATACTGATGTAAATATTTTTACCCCAGAGCCTATGACGTCTTTGAGAAGAAGTTTATCATGACCATCAAATGCAGCTTTAAATTTCCATTTTGACTAAGTTTTTCATTTCGAAAATCAATTGTAGCAGCTCTAAAAACATTGGCAATAACGCCATCTCTAGCTTTTCAGAAAATTTATTAACATCTTCTTCTGTGGTAGCTTCATAAAAATTTTCAACATTTTCTGAGGTATCTTTTCTAGTATTATCTAATCTTTCAATAAGATTATCGTATTCTCTTTGTGTCCATCGATCAATATTATCAACATCTTTAATATTATTATCTGTCATAAATGTACGATATTCTAAATCTAGTATTTTTCTATTTCTTTTTCTAATTTTTCTTCCTTATTTGATAAAAACAGTAGTCTTTCTTGTTCTTTTTTTTTCACCCTGCATTCTTATCACATCTGGATCTGATTCCATCACACTACGTTCATCATAATCATCAACCAACCGACTTAATTCAGCTTGTCTAGCAATAGGATCTTTTATGTCTGTGACAACCTTATCAGCTCTCATACGTATTTCATCTAGTTTTTTTGCCTTCAGTACTCACACTATTAGAGTGATGATTGTATTTACCATTTTTTATATTACGGATAGCTTTGATATAAAGATCTGCGATAATCCCGCGCCTGTACAATATAATACTTTTACTGTAGCTTTCATTTTCCAGTTTCACATCGTCGAGATGTTTCATACCTTCTTCTGCTATTTCCGTTAACTTTTTAATATTTTCTTCGACAATGTAATCTATTTTTTAACATCATGCACACTTACACTTTTAAAATCATGATTTTTGTTAAAAGATTCATACTCAGAATCTTTTATTTGGTCGTTTCTATTTTTAGAGCCTATTCAAATTCTTTTTTTCCCATGTTTTTTCATAAGATTCTTCTTCTTTGCATATCATCTCACCTTCAATTTTTATTTCAATCGGCTCAACTAGTGTTATTTCTGCTAATCTTTGTTCAAGTGCAAGTGGATTATTTAATAGCCGTTTTAGTTCAGCTTGTCTAGCAGCAGGATCAGCAATATGATTTACAACGTCTCTAGCCAATCTTAATCTGTCTTCATCAGATCTTCTAATAATTTTTGCAGCAGTAGCTTCTTGTTGTTCTTTAACAAGTCCTACTAAACCTTTTTCCTGTAGTTTTTTACCTTCTTCGTCCGATAATGGCCTAGTTTCAGGTTGTTTTCCAAATAGCGTCTCAGTAACTGGTTTGAGAGCTGTAGTTGCTGATTCTGCGGCAGTTACTTGCCCACGATGGGCTTGCTGTACTCGCTGCTTAAATTCTGCTTGAGACTGAGCAAGATTTTTTAAAATCTTCTACATGTTTTCTGTACTTTGCTCGTTTATCCTTTGTATGTATATGTAATTAATGTGCTTGTGTGTTAGTTTTAAAATTCATTTTTATTTTATTTTTGTTTCATTACATTTTATTGTAATGATTATTGCAGGGATTCAAAATTCTTTTTCAGTAATTCTGTTTATCTAAGACGTAAAACGTATTACATTAGTAATATATTTAGTTTACCTTGGTCCTCGGTAGTGTAATTGCTACGCGAATACGATTGGCTGTTTTCAAGGTCCTTTTCGGCCTACGTCTTAATCTGGATAAACAATGTGTTATTTTTATATTTATTTTAGAGTGATAGTCTAGTTCTCAGATAGAGCTACGTGCACATTGGCAAATATCTTATTACGTATTTCAAGTGTTATTAGATCACGTAGTCTGTCTCGCGAGAACGGGATGATAATTTGGGTGAATATGTAACCTTTTTTAAACCTTCGTCAGTCAGTTGTATTCCTGATACCTAGAAGGCCGGATAGGTTACCAGATTGTTTTTGAAATTCATTTGTGTTTGGAATTTAAATAATTTATTCTCTAGGAATCCAAACGAGTGGACTGTTTTATAAATTCTGGGAGAAAGAAAGAAACAAATTCAGTCGAAATTTCTTCTGGAATTATTCGGAAACATAAACTGTGATTCAATTGAGGAATTGTTATTTTGTACAAGGACCACATCTGACGTCATCGCCTTCCATTTTGGTACGTCATCGAGATTCGAACCTGGATTCTAATAGAACTATTTAGTGATAGGACTTGTATTTTTCATTCTTAGGATTAAATTTTGCATTATATTCACAAACCGTAAGTCCTATTTACCAATTTTTACATTGTTTTCTAGTGAAATAAATTATTTTGTTAAAATATACAAAGCTTGTAGACTTCACGCTTTTCTTCTGTTACATTTGTACGAGCCTATACGTAACAGGAGAAAGTTGGGTCGCTAGTCCTTGGGATATATGAATTTTGGTTAAATATTTCAGAAAATTGTTTTTTTTTAAATTTAAATTCCCCTAGTGTTCAAATCCCAAGTACTATTTTACATTTTGTGTGAAATCTTTAGTTAAAACAACAGGCTTTCATTCACAATGTCATCAAATGTGGAAACTTTTCTTTCTAATCCAATTCAGGAGTAGTTGGATAGTCTGAAAAAAGATGAGTCGCTTGAACTTGCCAGAAAGTATGGTCTTTCTGAAGCAAAATCTTCCTTAACTAAAGAAGAAATTGAAAATATTTTGAACCAACATTTGGTGGGGAAAGGTATTTTTGATAAAAGTGTTTTGGCATCAGTCAGTAAGTCTATGACAGACACTGACATTAAAGTAATGGAATTTAAAATGAAATAAGGACGCTCGAGCTTCAGAAAGAGAAAGAACAAATGCAGTTGCAATTTGAAGAGAAGCAATTGCAATTGCAATTTGAAACAGAGGAGAGAGAAAGACAGGAGAGTGAGAAAGATAAACAATTACAATTTGAAAAAGAGGAGAAAGAGAGACAGGAGAGGAAGAAAGATAAACAATTACAATTTGAGAAAGCGGAGAGAGAGAGACAGATGCAATTACAAAGAGAGAAGGATGAAAGGGAATTTCAACTTAGAATGAAAGAATTTGAGCTGGCAAGTGGCAAGCACGATTCCTCTTCACATACAGATTCAAGTTTTGACATTACAAAAAATATTAGGATAGTTCCCCCTTTTAGAGAAAAAGAAGTAGACAAATATTTTCCTCGTTTTGAAAAAGTTGCGGAAAATTTGAAATGGCTAAAGGAGTATTGGACTCAGCTACTACAAGTGTACTAGTTGGTAAAGCTAATGATATTTACCATTGAATGTCAGTGCAACAGAGTTCTGACTATGATTTGGTTAAGGAGTGCATTTTAAAGGGTTATGCGTTAGTCCCTGAGGCTTATGGCAAAGATTCAGAAACTATAAAAAAAAGAAGCTGGACAGACTTATGTTGAATTTGCTAGAGAAAAAGAGTAGTTCTTTGAGAGATGGTGCTTAACCCAGAAAGTTGAACATGATTATGAAAATATCAAACAACTTGTGTTACTTGAAGAGTTTAAGAACCGTGTTCCTAGTGACATTAAGAATCATCTTGAAGAGCATAAGATTGAAACCTTGGAAAATGCTGCTCTTGCTGCCGATGAGTATTCCTTAACTCATAAAGTTCCTGTTGTAAGCAAATCTTTTACTCAGCAGTCTACTGGTAGAAAGGTATCCAAGCCCAATACAACTCCTCCTAAAAATCAATCTGGTACAACTTTTAAAATCAAGCTTCTGATAAACGTGATTCAAAATCCTAGTCTCTTCCTACGTGTACCTAATGCAAGAAAAAAGGACACGTCATTTCTGATTGCTTCAAGTTGAAATATAGGCATCAGAATCAACATAGACCTATTCCAAATGCTCTTATTTCTAAGAAGTCAAGGTGACGGTCATGTATTGAAAGCAATACATTTGTTGGGTCTAATAAACCCCAGTCTGATTTTATTATGCAGAATTATGAACCATTCATGTCGAATGGTTCTATATCGCTCTTGGATGATTTAGCCAATCCTATTCCTATTAACATTTTAAGGGATACAGGAGCTTCTCAGAGTCTTTTTATTATCAGTTACTTTGCCTTCTTCTGAGAAATCCTGTTCTAATGAGAGTGTTCTCATTCAGGGAGTAGAGTGCGGCTTTGTTAATGTTCCTCTCCATTCTGTAAATTTGTCATCAGACTTAGTTTCAGGACCTGTGACAGTAGGTATAGCGCATTCTTTACCCGTTGAGGGCATTCATTTGTTGCTAGGCAACGACCTAGCTGGAGACAAGGTTGAGGTTAACCCATTTGTAACTGACAAGCCTTCTTTGGATCAGAAAATTGATCCTATTGAAAAAGAATACCCTGAGTTATACCCAACTTGTACAGTTACCAGAGCTATGTCAAAGAAAGCTCTTGAGAATGATTTTGATAAGGAAAATATTCCTTTAGCTGACACATGTATTGGTCAGGCTTTTGATGAGGTCACTTTCACTTCTAATTTGGATCAATTGCAAGGTATTGATCACAGTGATTCTATTTTAAATAGTGATTCTCTTTTATCTAATCAGGGTAATAAACGACAATCACTTGTCGTCGAACAGGAAAAAGATCCTGAGATCTCCTATTTATTTCAGAGGGTCATTAGTGAAACTGAAGCCGCTGAAGTACCTGTCTGTTATTTCATTAAAAATGGAAT
Organism: Megalonaias nervosa; assembly: GCA_016617855.1. Classification (NCBI taxonomy): domain Eukaryota; kingdom Metazoa; phylum Mollusca; class Bivalvia; order Unionida; family Unionidae; genus Megalonaias; species Megalonaias nervosa. Next base: position 970 of record JAECUM010066702.1, on the reverse strand, counting down.
TCTTATGACAAAATGGAGACCTCCCGAGGTACCTGCGAATGACGAGTGGTCAGTGAACTATCAGATTGTAGTTCCAAAATCTTACAGACAGGAAATACTTAGTTTGGCCCTTGAAACTCCTCTGGCTGGTCACTTAGGACTTAATACAACTTATAACAAGATTTTGACTCACCTTTTTTGGCCAAAAATCAAAAGTGATGTTTGTAAATTTTGTAGATCTTGTCATACTTGTCAAATGGTAGGAAAACCCAATCAGAAGATACCTAAGGCTCATCTGCAACCAATTCCTGCATTTGACTAACCATTTAGCAGAATTATGGTAGATTGTGTTGGTCCCTTACGTAAGACCAAGTCAGGCCACCAATATCTGTTGACCATTATGTGTGCGTCAACAAGATTCCCAGAGGCAATACCTTGAGGAATATTAAAACCAAAACTATAGTAAAAGCTTTGATAAAGTTTTTTACTCAATTTGGCCTTCCCAAATCTGTCCAATCGGATCAAGGGTCAAATTTCATGTCTGGAATTTTCCAGCAAGCTATACACGAATTAGGTATTAAACAATTTAAATCTTCTGCCTATCATCCTGAGAGCCAAGGGGCCTTAGAAAGATTTCATCAGACTTTAAAGAATATGATTTGATCATATTGCATTAATACTAGCAAAGATTGGGATGAAGGCATTCATTTACTTTTGTTTGCTGTTAGGGAGTCCGTTCAGGAATCTTTAGGATTCAGTCCCTTTGAACTAGTTTTCGGATATACTGTGCGGGGACCTTTGAAATTGTTGAAAGAGAAACTTCTTTCAAATGAAGATACTAAGCTCAATATTGACTATATTTCTGATTTTAAGTACAAATTGTCAAAGGCTTGTGAGGTCGCAAGAACAAATCTGCGCTCTACTCAGTCCAGAATGAAATCAAGATATGACAAAAACTGAAGGGATCGGAGTTTTCAGCCTGGTGATAGAG
>JAECUM010066701.1:0-18236 GCA_016617855.1 Megalonaias nervosa | reverse complement strand
TATATATATATATATATATATATATATATATATCACAATTCAATATAATGTACATTACAAACTCATTTAATTACTAAAGGACGCTTTTGCGCAATAAAAGGTAACATAATATTTGAATTCGAAAATAAAAATGATTATTGTATTCCTTTTCCTTTCTAAATGAAGAAAGGCGGTTGATTTACCTCTTAAAAAGTGTAAATCGGGAAAGCAAACATAACTGCTCATTGTTTCGTTTTTTGTTTTGGTTTCTCATGTTGTTACTTTGTTTGTCTGTTGTTGGCGTTTGTTGCTGTTGTTGAAATGGGGGAGTTGTTTTTGATTTTCCTTTTTTGCTTTACAATGAGAATTCAACTTACCAGACAGACCATCCTAAAGCTTTCCAAAGCTTTGCTGAATAAAGGATTCAAGACACTTCATTTAGGTAAACATATGTTGAAAATGAGGGAGCAAGCAAACAAGAAAGACAGTGAGACACAGAGAATATTGTTGAAAAAATAACTCACCAATTTTAATAGGGTGCAGAACTTTAAACTGTACAATATCATGTCTTTATTACGCCTTTGCTCTACAGAAGTATTAAGGAGAAATATGAGCTGCAAACATCGGAGAAGACACGGCAAAATATTCTGTAAAGAGACGATTGGTTACATTCAAACAGACTAGGGTCCCCATCAACCATTTCAAACACCCGCTGTTTATTTTCTGAAATCGCCGTCGATAATGTGTTGTTTTGTTTTTATTTGGGGAGGAGGGAGATGTGAGGTGTTGTTACATTTTTTTGTTTCCTGTTTCTTTTGTTCTATCTGTTCTACATTTTGGGATCTTGAGGAGCTTTTATTAAGGAGTCTTTGGTTGGTTTTCTCAGAGGTGGGAGTAGTTGCTACTTACACGAAGTGGCTTATATAAATAAGAACGTTAGAAAATGTAACCTTAAGTAATTTCTTTTTCTTTCCAACAGTTGTCATAGTTTTTTTCTTTTCTCTTTCATCTATTGTTTTGTTTCTGTTTAGGTTTTATGGAGCTTGGGTTGGGGTTTATTTCATCTGTGGATTAATATTCTCATTGTATGTGTATGCATTATTGTTTCAATTTCCTAACTGTCCTCAAAATTACTGATTATTTCATACCCAATCCCAAATTCACTACACTATAGTCGATACGATAGCGACTGATTTTTTTAAGTAATACCTCACTTCTGCATACATGTACTGTGCGGGTCATGCTATAACCAAACTTTGCGAGGGTAATAATTTCAAGCGCAATATCCTTTACACAATGCAACATAAATATGCAATAAACAATATAAAGTTTTCGGGTAATTCAGGCTCAGACACAAACGTTTGAGCCGACACCTCCATTATCTGACCTTAATAGTCATAAATCTGTACTGAAAAGACGGTAACAACGTAACTAGTAGCATAATCGTATAGACACCCATTGAATTAAAACGAGAATTATTATTATGGGGTCAAAAGTGTTCATCGGGTCAACAAGTGTTACAAGTGGCTGACCTCAACTGGGTGACATAGTAACATTGTTAGAGTTGACCTCCATATGCGCCAGTGTAGGTATATATGGGAAAATGTGTTCATAGGTTTAACATTTGAATGGTATTATGGGGTCAAAAGTGTTTATAAGGTCCGAAGTGTTTAATGGGTGAAAGCATTTATACGGTTAAAAGTGTTTATAGGTAAATGTTAACTTTCTGATTGATATAGGCTGTTTCTGTGTTGAAAGATGTATGTGGCCGCATGAGAATTTAAATGTTAACATTTGTAAATACAATCCATTACATATTCAACCCAGCACCTCCTTTTAAATTACAATCAAGAACCTACTTGTTGATTACAATCCAACACGCACTGTTTTGATTACAATCCAATACTGCATTTACAATCCAGCTCCTAATTTGTATTACTATCCAAACACACCACATATACAATCCAGCAACCGCTTTTGATCACTATCAAAACACTTATAGGGGTCTACGTGAAATTAACATGGAAATAGCTATCTACTTTCTAGCACCCCGATCACACTATTCAATACGTCTTGTGTGGTGTCTAAAAATCTACAGCAGCTATCAGAAGAAAAGTTTGTAATGAACGACCCAGACGACATGCACGTAGAACAACGAAAAGAATTCTACGCTTGATACTAAACTCACTGTTATAAGTCGTTTGATTTTCAGAGAGAAATGTTAAGGTATTGTCGATCCGATGTAGACTTTTTACGCCATTCCTGTGGAAAATTTCAACAATTATTTCTGGATCACGGAGGCTTCGATCCTTTGAAAGAAGCTTCTACCATCGCAAACAGCATGTGGATTAGTGTAAAGAAAGAAGCTCATGCCCTAGAACCAAAAAGGTATCATACCCCCTGATTCTGTGTTAGCCGTCAATACTCCGCCATAGCTCTGCTTTGCTTGCACTGCTTGTGTAAAATGGAAAAAAAAATGGATTCAACATGCTAGATACTGGAAAGAAGCGAGAATTGGGAGTATTTCGGTGGATGCATGGGATTCATAAGATCGTCCAATCGTATACGAATTCCATGGATGTTTGCTTCACGAATGCCCCCACGTGTTTCACTCAACGAAACATGCAAAGTCCTTTCTGTGCGTTCACCAGGAAGAATTGTGAGAACAAACATAAAAACGACGCCTGTGGTTAGAAACACGATGTGATAGAACTGTGAGAACACGAGTACGGCAGACGTTTCAAAACCGATCTAGAATTTAGGAGCATTACCCAACGTTACAACGTGGTGGACATCGAACCTTTGAACCCCCGCAAAACAGTTTGTTTGGAGGACGAACCAACGCCACACGGTTGCTGTACGACGTAAACGAATCTCAGCGAGAAGAAATCAAATACATCGATGTGTGTTGTGTATCCTTGGGTATGCAAATATGTTCAATATCCTTCATGGCATCCCGAAATGAGGTCAGAACACATAGACATGGAACACATATGTCAATACGAAGGATTGATCAAATGCAAAGTTTTACCTCCAACTCACTTGTACCATCCCGTCATACCACATCATTGCCAAGGAAAACTGGTGTTTCCTTTATGTCGTACGTGTCCTATATGGGATCGAGACTAAGAGTGTGATCACAGAGAAAGAACACGCTTTGACAGGAACTTGGATGAGTGTGGAAATGTTTTGTGCTGTTTATCATGAATACCAGGTCTTAACAATCTTGGAAATGAATACTTTCCTAAGACAGAATAATACTAAAAGGACGACAACTCCAATAAAGGCATTTTCTCAGGCTACGCCGACGACTTTTTTATACTGAAACAAAAACCAAATGGCTATCCCTCATAGTATCAGACTCCAGTCAACCAAGAGAATTCAACAACGATACCGTTCTGCAGAAGACATCAATTTGGACCAAGCGGAAAAGAACGAAGGAAGACGTTCGTTTCCCAGACATGTTAAATTGTTTGTGGAAAAACTGACACAACATCCGATCTTACCCAAGACGGAATACTTGGCAGGACGGAGACGCTACTTTTCAACCGGTAGACGACAAAAGGAAACTCGTGAAACACGTCGAAATACGGATACCGATACCGAGTCCGACGGGGTGAAATTCATACCAAGTGCAAAGTCAAAGGACTGACACTAAACTGTCGATCAAGTCAAGTGTTGAACCTTGACGTGCTGAAAGAAGATTTACAGTATGGAGGAGATGAAGACTTTCGAGTGGCCACTTTCGATCCACACAAAATTGTTCGTTTACATCACCAATCAAGTCGTCAGTCGCCCAATGGAAAAGGTTATCAAATTGTATACCGAAAAAGAGTGAGACTCCCAGATACAAAACTTTACTGTACAGACACTCTGAACTGCGCTATAAATAAGGGAAGACTTCTAAAACCAACACTTCATTGTGAGTACAAACGTCACCTGAAAGATAAAACAATTCAACACAACAACTAGCGAGCGAGGGAATTGTTATGAACATTATGGGCAAGTTTTAGTCCAACACTCTTTCACCGTCACTGTCAAACTCTACAGTCTAGTAAGGGATCCCGCTACAACTTTCAAGCTTAATGATGAACTCGAGTGCGATGCAGTGCCATGCGATCAGATCGATGCCGTACCTTGCGACATCATTGATGTAGCACGGCCTCCCCCTCCTCTTCTACCACCAAAATCGATGCCATTCGTGTACCGTACCGCTCTGCTACAGAACGCGATGCAACACGACCTTTCTGTTTTACTGGTAAAAGTGACACCGTGCGTGTACCTATTAACGGATCTCATCCATGCACTTCTAAACCACTCTGTATATCACCATCACTGGCTCACCAATATGTGCCCTTCAGCGACGAATACATGATTCATGTGGTTTTTTTCCTGGCTTTTGTGACCTTGAAAGTCGATCCCAAACTTTGATAGAGAAACGAACTCTATCCCAAAAATGTTAGCCTGGGATGGATTTGTCTACTCGAGAGACGGAGATAAAGTAAGTGTTTCAGTTGTGGTATGAACTTCACGAATGGGAGCATAAAAACTCTGCTTACCTGGAAGATGATGGTCTCTGCGCTGTCACTAACTTCCTTTGGTCCGTCCAAAATAGCATCTTCATGGATAGTATTGAAGAGAATATTCCTAATCTGAATATGGAGCTAAGATAACGTATCTACAGAGACTTTATCAATGTGTGTGTGTGTGTGTGTGTGTGTGTGTGTGTGTGTGTGTGTGTGTAACGTTGCTTCAACAATTTTTCAGTCATATCGCTACGATGTCTGTAGTGTTTCAGTTTATAATGATGTCTAGCACTGAGGCATCAAGCCGAAGTTATGTGGCATCATGTCCCACCCGGTCACATTATCCTGACACCAGGCGGCCAGTCCTAACACTAACCTCTTAATGCTGATCGCCTAGCGAGGCAGCTGCTAGTACAAATTTTATGGCCTTGGTATTACTCAGCCGGACTTCGAACCCACGACCTCCCACATCATAGGCAGACGCTATAACAATTGAGACTTTGTTTGATTTTATATTTTATGGAAATAAATTTATATTTGGGAAACTTGAATGCTTGATGGGTTTTACCTTTTCTTGTTGCTTAGTTTAAGCCCCTAGATGTACACTTTAATGTTGCAACAAATACCCTGGAAGGAAGTGAATGACAATACTCAGAACATAGAGGATTGTCAAAACCTTTCACACAATTGTTTTTACTACCTACGATTCCACTGAATTTTGGACGACGTGTCATGTGCGTGCTAATAACTATTTTTTCTCGGATTTCATTTCCCATCAGATGCATTGTTGACTATATATGAACAGTACATGCTAAGACATCATCATGACCACTCCAGTTTTATCTGTGCACGAAAGACAAATTGGATTAGAAGTACTGAGAACAGTAATGAAAAATTAGTTATGTACCTCCTTGTGAAGAAGGCATTCATCAAACATTATCTGTACTCGATACGTACTACAAATCGAGTTTAGCTTGTTGGTTATGCCAGCAGATTCACAACTGGAAAGATGTATGTAACTGGAAACATTTAGGCTTCGGTGCACGGACGCAAGACGTGACTATAAATGCCAAAGATATGTGTCATTGATCCAGAAAAAGACGTTCACCTAGAACCAGTTCCAGAAGTGAACGTGACATCAAAGACAATGTTAGAAACAGTGGTAGAATAACACGACAAAGAAGAAAGAAAAATATGAAAGGTTCAGGGCAGTATTGTATAACACATTGAAATGAATGAGGAAAAAGGACTATTCCCGAAGGAGAAATTAGCGGCAGTGAATTGTGTAAAGAATAAAAGAAGAAAAGCAAAATGTGTACTTAGATTTCATGAAATAGAAGTTTCACGCTGACTTGTTTATATTTATCTTTGGTTATTGCAGTTTGTGTCTTACTGAAGTCAGTTTTGTCATATGTGTTTACTTAAAATCTTGTCATGAAAAGCTATTTGAATGAACATTAAACGTGTATCCAAGGTATGAAATGTCTTGTGTCGACGATGTTATCCTCAGAATTCTAAACAACTAAGCTATGTTTACATCTTCCTCCTCCTCTTCCTCTGCTCGGATAGTGATTGACGAAATGTTAGATTTTCAATTTTGCGTCGCACGGTATCTTCGCTATCCCTTTAACATATTGTTTGCTGGACCGAGTTGTACGGGCAAAACTGAATTTGTCAAACGTTTCAACAGACACAAATCACGTTTTGTTTTGATAGTTCATTCCATCGTATCGTGTGGTGTTACCAAGAGTGGCAATTACTCCATACGTAAAGAAAGCCACGGAGAATCTATTTCGTTTGTAGAATGCATTCCTCGCGAAGACGATATGATCGTGTCTGACTTGAGTCAAATACATCTTGTAATCTTCATATGTTACGAGAAGAAGAAGAATTTAAACTTTGGCTTAACATCATTAAGGACCTCGCACCATCGGCCTCGATTGTCATTATGTGGTCTTATTTATAAGTCCAAAGACAAATTTCAAGTACAAGTGTTAGGAACTCCGTGACTTAATTATGAGCACGACGATGCCACTCAAACACATCATGTTTTTTACTCATCGATTCAAAACCCAGCACTCCCGATTATTTGCAATTCCGTAATAATCTCTTTCACCACTGGAGCCAAAAAGGAGGGTCTGTCATTTATATCTCCCTTTTTACCGCCTCTCTGAACAAAATAAAATCACTTTAGAAACATCCTACACATCTTTTGTTTAAAACAATCGTCGACATGACTTCCTTTCAATCTCATCTTCCAACCAAATTGATTCGTGAACTGTCTGGCATAAGTCGCTAAGCAAATGCAATATTTCGTGCCCATTGTTATTAGCCACTCTCAAAGAAGTCTTACGATCGTTTACTTTGACACTACGTCAATTACCTCATGGCATCATTCACATCCTTCATCAAAAAAACTTTTGTTTTGAAAAACATAAAGTGACACTGTCACAACTGGCAGATCCAGAAATCGATACTCAAGCCGAACAACAATTCCTTCTAAAGCCTGGTGGCAGTGATTCTTTAGTCAGCGCCATCATTTGATCCCATTTAAAATGGAATCCTAATGCCGAAGTTAAAATCAAGAAAAAAAATCAAATCCTTCCCCAAAAGATGTCCAAAGAAGAAGAGTAGTTTCACCACAAGTCCACGCCACAAGAAAAAATTTACAAGAAGAAGAGGAGTAGTCCAAAGGAAGAAACATCTCCTGCCAGTAAGAGAGGTGGCACTGTTGCTAGAATGCACGCAAGAAAACCACGCCGTTCGTTGAAGGAGTAGTTCACAGTCACTTCTACTTCGTCGTTGACCATGATGCTTTCCAAACTTGATTTAACTTTCGTGTTCCCAAATTCGATGGAAAAAAAAATGGAAACCCACTTCTAAAGGAACTTCTAATTCTTCGGCGGCATCGACGACATCTTCTTTAACTGCAGCTGTTTCGAAAGTGAACTCTCCAAAAACCAAAGTCCAAGACAGAACAGGGATACTGCAAAATTTAGTGGATTTTTCAAAACAAGAACTGTCACGATTTATTCCTTTTGAAAACACTGATAATCAGTGGAGACAAGTCCCAGTATAAAAAGGAAGTTCGTGATACGATTCACGTCGATGTATTTGCTCCTGAAATAAAAATATGTCACTCCAAAGAAGTGCACACAACCTTCCTCGTCACCCTCCCAAGACGCAACTTTCCTCCAAGAATCAAAAAAGAAAACAAAGGACTCCCTCTTCGTTCAGCTAAACACCGGACTGTTTTGTCGGTACTGACGAACCCCAATCCACCAATACGAAAATAAATCATTCCAAAGCATCTAAAGGAGGCATCGATACCGTACAATCCAAACATACACGGGGAAACTATATTTTATATTTTTGAAAACGATTCTCTAGCTTCTCTATCAACTAATAACCCGTGTATCATGTGCACCAAGGAGTTGTTCGTCAATGACGGGAACATGATTAAGGAGATATATTCAAATCAACTTTCGTTGGTGGCAATTATGTTAAACCGATGGTCACTCGAGGATTACGTACTTAAAAAAAAAATGCCGATTTGATGCAAGGAAATGAATTTCTTCAAAACATCCTCGTCGACGAATAAAGACCCAAATAAACCTGACTGAGAGCTTGCAAAAGTATGTTACTTCAAACTAGAAAAGATATTTTAGGTCGCCGATAAATCCATATAAATGCGCTGCAAGCTTCTGGCCAAGGCGTTACTTCAGCTTCTACGCCACAGCAAGGATAAATCTGAAAGAGACTTCAAAAACCCTCCAAACTCATAAACACGTTCAAAAAAGAATTTAAAAAAAGAACAGCCAGAGAATATTATGTGTTGGATTGCTAACTGAAACAAAAATGATGCACCGAGATTCTTGCAAATGTTCCAAGTCAGAATTGAATGTCATGCCACCCGACATGATGACCATGAAAGAATCATAATTGGCAAAATTTCATCCCATGTCGCGTTTGACCATCTCAACCCCTATCGAATTTGGACCAATGAACAGACCGACCTGAATAGCAGTCTTTGTGCCTGAAAGCCTAAGCTTTCAAAGTTGACAACACCAATCCAGGAGGTGATACCAGAGTAGCTCCCGTAAACAATTTCATTCATTCGTTTTTTCAGGGAAGTGGTTTTGTACTTGAATAATGAACTAGTCGATCTCTTGATGTACGTACAAGAAGCCAAGAACACACATCTGGATGCTTGCGTGGTATGGAAAAGGGACACGTTGGAGAATTCAATGACACAAAGCTGGTTACAGATGAGGATAAATACCACAATGTTGGATTTCACTAGCGCCGAAATAAAATCAGACAAAGACGCATTTTAGAACTAATGGATCATTTGCATTTGGATATATGGTTGCAAGAGAAGTATCCATTGAACAGAATGGATGTCCGCCTGAAACTGAATCGAAGTAGTACCGTCTTACATTTAAAGGCCATTGCTAACGAGCAAAAACCCATCATCGAAGAAACCCGACCTCACGAGCGCCCTGTAGAAGTTTTACATTATTTGGGAAATGATATCAGTCAAATATTGAACAAAACGACAGCCAAGTATCCAATACAACGAGTGGAAGTAAACACTTGCACCACTGCCTATGGACTCCGATCTAAGATCAGAGATCATGTTTTCTAAGGACTGTTACCCAAATGTTTGCTCATCTGTATCGTTAGCAATGCGGCCGTCAACGGAGATGTCAATCAAAATCAGTTCGAACTTCAACACTTCCACGTGCCTATTATAGAAGTCACTCGAAATGGCCAGATCTTATGTCCGAGACCCTTCGAACCTCACTTTGCCAAGAAAAATCACTCGACACTGTTTGAAGCCAAGGGACAATAAGGTATCAACAGCAGCTACGCATTTCGTTCGACGATTAAGCAGAAGGATATTGCTTGTGGGGTTTTGATCTCACTGCAGACCAAGGCAGCAACGAGGGACATTTCCACACTATAAAATCGGGCTAACTTAGTGTGGAATTTCAGTTTGCAACAGCTGTAACCAACACGGTGAACGTCATCTTGTACACAGAATTTTACGATAATCTCGAAATCAACAGTTTGAGAGAAGTGATTCTATACTATTAGAAACTAAGATGTAATTTAAAAAAAAGGCTCTATGGCGATGGGCAACGATGATGTGTTTGAGCCAGAACAAGAAGAAAAAAGACAATCATTTAGTTATGATGTCGAGATGGCCAGAACAATAACAACATTTAGTCTCATGTTCTGCTGCTGGCCTAAACGTATTGCTGGTCTGACCAAAGAACATTGTTTTGGATGTCAAAACGATCGTCCCAGTCAGATTCAATAAGACATATGAATGATGATGAGTCCAGAGGTAAAACTGGAAGCGTATCAGGATGCAGATGTGAATTGATGATTCATCGTTACCTGTGAAAAAAGGAATGGTTACTTGTGAACTTCATTACCTTATTACTCTAGGAACAAAGATAAAGTAGAAAGATGGTTTTGTGAACATTTTGATTATCTCTTGTCTTTATCTCAGAAACGGAGTGTGCAACGATGGCAAAAAGATAGTGCTGTACATCATTGGAAGTTGACTCAAAATCGTTGTCAACCTTGTAAATACGTTCATGTGTGAAACATTTTGATTGTTGATTTTTATTTGTGTTAGAGAAGCTTCTCAATATTATTAAACATATTGGTTTTTAAATGGTGTTGTCTTCTTTACTGAAATTGTATGAATATGCTCTTTCACATTTCTCTCTATTGATCTTGGTCCTGTTTTCCATCACCTTCGCGAATCGAAGTGATTTTTTTTTTCCCATCACGTCCGTGCTTTAGGCACATAAATGGTATATTTGCCAGTCTGGCCACCCACTGTTGTTTTATCTTGATGTTTTGTAATTTAGATAAGTGACTAAAGCACTCATGCACTCACACACGCACACCGTTCAATCATGGGCCAAATGGATTTTAGATAGTGTGTATGGGGTGTAGGATAGTAAAGGTGATGTGTGGGATAGTATGTGTATGTGATTCCATCCCTTCTTATTCATCACACACTTTTCTTTTGATAGTTGGTGAAGATTTTTAGACACCACACAAGAGGTTGTGAATAGTGTATACTGGATGTTAGAGAGTAGATAGATATTCCCATCTTAATTTCGCGTACAACCCTAGTAATAGCGAAGTAATCAAAATGCGGGTGCTGAATTGTATATGTGGTGTGTTTGGATAGTCATCAAACGTTACGTTCTCGATTGTGTATGTAGTGCATTGGACTGCAATCAAAAAGTCGGTGCTGGATATGTAGTGTATTGGATTGTATCTAACAATGTTCGCATTACAATTCCCGTACGACAACATATATTTTTCAACATAGAAAAAGCCCATAGCCTTCACAAATTAAAATTTTCCCAGTATTCACTTTTAACCTCATAAATACGTTGACACCATAAAAACGTTTGACCCTATAAACACTATTGAGCCCATAAACACGTTTGACCCCGTAATACTATTCCCATGTTAAACCTATGAACAAATTTGACATAGGATTTCCGATACATACCTACAGTGGCGTATATTGAGATCAACTCGAACAATGTTTCTGTCACCCAGTTGAAGTTAGCCATTTCTAACACTGTTACCGCTGATAAAAATTGGACCCATAATACCATTCCCATGTTAAACCTATAGATGTCTACATAATATGATTTCACCCAAAAGCGTCATCTCCATGTAAGAATATATCGCCTATATAATTATTATTTGACCTACAATAGTCACATACGACTCCTAATGTACCTCCACATTGAAGACGTAATTGTCGGGAGATCACCTCGTACTCGACAGCATATGTCTTACGTAGCAAGTAGTCTACCCTTTCTGAGAGGAGCGGGACTGACGTTTAAGGCCAGCTGTGAAATCCATTTTTTATTTCAGGTTGTTTCCCTTTCCTGCATTATTCCGTTCTCTGCTTCCAACGAAGGTCAAATCTTCATCAAAACTCTCCCGGTGATTCCAGATGTCGAAGCAAATGTTTGCATGACGTAGAGATGGCTAGTTATCCAGAGAGTAGCCCTAAACTCCGCAACGTACAAATATCTTATATCCGTTAATGTTAATTGTCGAAAACTTGAAAGCTAGATTTAATACATAAAGATTATTGTATGCAGCCTATCACTGGTGACATGCATGCGCTAATAGAAATAAGGGAGTGAACAAGTGCATGTTTATGCCCTTAATCATGCTACTATTTCATTTTTAAACAATCCAAACTAACGTTAACTTATATCAGCATTCCTGAACTCCTTTGCATGCATGCAAGCATAAATGCCTTCTGCATATATAAGAAGTAATTTCTACAGCGTTCTGCAATTAACACATTTCTTGTCCAAAATGATTCTGATATATAAACAAACCCGCCTAATACACCAACTTACAGAGTACCCTTCAATTAGGATGTAAAGAGTTATTTCCCTTTGACTATTGGGCCATTGCATTGCAACAGTAAAAAACAAAATCATTACGTGAAGTCAAGATACTGAAATATGATACAAACTCACACAATAACGGTTTGTTGTCTTTTATATACAACATATTACATGAATAATATTTGTCTTTGATTTTTTATTATATTTTAGTAATTAAAGGTAAATGTGTTTACTAGTTTGTGTTCTTGATACAGCCCTGATTCTGGCCAAATGATTTTCTTGAAACAAATTTTGTTTGCAGTTTGATGGAGAATTCCGTTGAAAATTACTTAGGTCCAGGGTCTTTTATGGTGTTGTAAATATGATAAAACTCTGTACATAAGTTTGAAGTAAACAGGATTGTTTATTCTATACCATGACATCAGTTTTAGGTGAATAATTTTAATTCATGTTTCATTTACTATTTGACAGGATTTATTTATGAAATTATGCATTAGAATTACAATTTACTCTTTGATTTAGCATTATTCTGGAATTATTGTGAACTCATTCAAGGACATTTTGGATAATATCATGGTGATACATCAAGACTGTTGGCACATTCGCAAATTCAAGACTACTGGGACATCAGCACATTCAGTAATGCAATTCATCTGGAATACCACTGGAATTCATTAGGAATACTCAATAATTTTGGACTTGTCATAGAATTTTTAGGACTATTTGGGATTTAATTCACAATACTGTAAGTTCTTTCTAAATTTTCACTTTGTATTCTGGGGAAATATATTATTTGTTTAATTTTACAAAGCTTGTTGGTTTTCACTCTTTTCCGTTACTTAGTTTAAGACCATAGAGTCGTAACGATATACTGTTACGTGTAGGCTCGTACAAAAATAACAAAAGAAAAGAGTGAAGCCAACAAGCTTTGTATATTTTAACAAAATTTATTTCCTTAGAAAACAAAGTAAAAAATAGAAAATAGGACTTACGGTTTGTGAATATAATCCAAAATTTAATCCTAAGATTGAAAAATATAAGTCCTACCACTAAACAGTTCTAATTGAATCCGGGTTCTAATCTCGATGAAATTCCAATATGGAGGCGATGACGTCAGATGATGTCTGCACTGATGGTAACAGATCCTCGACTGAATCACAGTTTATGTTTCCGTATAGAATTCAGGAATGAATTTCCACTGAATTTCTTTGTCCAGAACTTTTTATAAAAAGGTACACTTGTTTAGTTTTCTAGAGAATAAATTATTAAATTCCAAAAAATAGATGAACTTCAAAAACAATCTGGGTTCAACAATATAAACACCTTGTACCTTCAAGGTGTAGACATACGACTGACTGGAAAGCTCTCGGAATGAGTATTAAACCCAACTAAAACATCATCCCAGTCCCACGTGATGGGTCACGTGGTCTCTTAACATTTGAACAGCGCAATAAAAAAAATGACATTTATCACATATGCAAGAATAGCCTTATCTAAGAATCAGATTCTCACGCTGGAAATGAATTTAAAAATAAAACCGTTTACAACGGAGCTAACACGTAGATTGTAAAAGACCTTGGCAATAGCCAATCGTTTTCACTCGATGTTTACAAAAACTGTGAGCTAAAAATAGTGCTGAAGAAATCTTATAATCTAATCGGGTCAAGCCAATTTTCCAAAAAGAGACCTAAATCCATTGAAAATTATCATTACAATAAAATGTAATGAAACAAAAATAAAATAAAAAAGAATTGTAAAACTAACACACAAGCAATTTAATTACATATACGTAACAATACGTATATTAAATGGGCCGGAAATCAGACCTCTAATTTTTTCAAAGTTTCAAATTAATCGTAAAGCTCTCCGTGGTAAAGCAGGGTGAGCGGTAGTACTGATACTAGTACCCTACTTCGTAGACGGGTCTACGACATCGTAGTTAGGTGGATGGGTGTTGTCAATATTTACCGTCAATAGGAATTTATTTATCAATACTTACAGTTATCGAATACCAAACGATGGTTCGTATCATTCCCGGGTATATTTCATATTCACATATAAACTGATCATAAATCATCATTTGAATTCTTTAATTTCATGATGTTAGACCATATATGATATAACTATCCAGGGTATCAGCCTCATTTCCAGGTTGGGCACATTTGAACACTCCCGTCGTGATCTCGGTAATGATTAATGATCCATTCGGTGTCACCCATTTTTAAACCAAAACATTTTTTGTACGGTAATTTTTTACCATTGAAACAAGTACTCCGTTTATGCACACTTAGCTAATCATCATCATCATCATCATCGTCATCATCAGTCCGTAGTCTGGTAGACCGTTGAGGCACCACAGAAGACCGAACAACCAGCTTCCTCCATTCTTCTCTATTTTCCGTCTTTCTCATTGAGTCGCTCAATGTCAAGCCTGTCCACTCTCGAATGTTGTCTTCCCACCTCTTTCTCTGCCTGCCTCTCTTTCTTCTTCCTTGTACAGTGCCTTGCAGGATTGTCTTGGCAAGTCCTGATGATCGTGAGACATGCCCATACCACTGCAGTTTACGTTTTTTCACTGTGCTCAGGAGGTCTTCGTGAGGCCCAATGGCTTGTCTGATCCTTTGCCGTATTTCTTCATTGGTGACACGGTCTTTGTATGAGACGCCGAGGATCTTTCGGAAGCATCTTATCTCTGTGGCTTGTATCCTTTTCTCTAAGTCAGCTGTTATGGTCTATGATTCACAGGCGTAGAGAAATATGGAGATAACCAGTGAGTGCATCAGTCAGATCTTTGAACTGAGTGCGATGTTCTTGTCGTTCCAGATGGACTCCAGTTTTGTCAGCGCTGCTGTTGTCTGCGCAATCCTGGAGAGTACTTCAGGCTTTGATCCTTCATCTGTTACAATTCCCCCCAAATACTTGAAGCTGTGGACTTTTCTAGCTTCGTACCTTGGACCCTGATGTCAGTACTGATGCCCTTGGTGTTGTTGGTCATCAGTTTGGTCTTCTCTGCACTGATTTCCATGTCGTAGGTTCCGGGGGTTTTGTCGAGGCTCTCTACTAAGCAAGATATTTCTTGTTCATTTCCTGCTAGTCCATCAAGGTTATCGGCAAAACGTAAGTTGGTGACTGTTCTGCCTCCGATGCTGACTGTCCCTTCATGCTTTTCAAGCGCGTCAGCCATGATTCTCTCCAGAAAGATGTTGAATAGCGTGGGAAAGAGCAGACAGCTTTGTCTGACTCCGACTGTCGTTCTGAACCAGTCCCGTATGCTGCCGTTGAAGTATACTGCGCTGGTGGCCTTGTCATACAGGTGCTCTATTACTGTGATGAGGTTGACATTGATGTTGTACAGTCTCATGGTCGCCCACAAGGCTGCATGCCATACCCTGTCAAATGCCTTCTTGAAATCCACGAAGACGTGGTACAGATCTTGCTGGTGTTGGAGATACTTCTCACACAATATCCCGAGGTTGAAGATCTGCTATGTTGTCCTGCGCCCTGCTCTGAAACCTTCCTGCTCCTCAGCAATGATCTTTTCAGCCTGTGGCTTTAGTCTGTTTAGCAGTATCCTCAACATGACTTTGCTTGGATGGCTTATAAGACTGATTGTACGGTGGTTTTGACACTGTTGTAAATTGCCTTTCTTGGGGAGGGTGATGATCAGTGATTGTGTCCACGGCGATGGCCATTCTCCTGTTAGCCAGATCTTGTTGCATATGTTTGTGAGGGCGCAAATCATTGCTTCTCCGCCTGCTTGGACCAGTTCTGCTGGGATGTTGTCCATTCCTGCCGACTTCCTCTTTTTCAACGATCTCACTGCTGCTTCTACTTCATCCCCTAGGATAGGGTGGTTGTCGTTGTTAGTTGCTGGAGGGACGTTCAGTACCTCTGGATCTATTATGGGCTGGTGGTTGTAAAGTTCTGCGCAGTACTCTGTCCATCTTGTCAGAATGTCTTTTTCTTCTGTGAGGCAGTTTCCGGCTTTGTCCTGTAAGGAGGTAACTCGCCGTTGTTTTGTGCTTGTTAGATCTTTGACCAGCTGGTACGCTTTCTTGCTGTTGTTCCTTTTCAAGTTTCCCTCAATGTCTTTGGACTGTTCTTCTATCCAGTTCTCTTTTGCTTTTTTCATGCTTTTCTTGACTTCCCGGTTGACTGCCTTATACTGCTCTGCCCCTTCTGTATCATTCTTCTTCTTCTTCAGCTTCCTCCTCTTGTCACACAGGTTCAGGACCTCAGCTGTGACCCAGGGCTTCTTGACTGGGCGATGTCTACCAAGGATCTCGCTGGCTGTTTCGGTCGTTGCTATATTAAAGGTGGTGATCAACGTGTCCATGTCTGTATCGTCAGCGTCGAGCATGGTGAGCGGTGCAAATTTCCCGCCAATCTTTGCTTGGAAGGCTTTCTGCTACTTCTGGATCCTTCAGTTTCTCGAGATCGAACTTTATTCTTGTTTAGTTATCCTTCTTGACCTTCTTTAGATGTAGCCTGAAGGTCATCATCACTAGATCATGGTCACTTCCAATGTCCGCTCCGGGAAAGCTTCGAGTCTTGGCGATGTTGACACTTGACTGTATGCGCCTCTTTACCATGATGAAGTCGATCTGACTGTGATGGTCTCCGCTTGGACTGTGCCATGTCCATCTTCTGGATACTTTGTGTTGGCCGAAGGTGTTTGCCAGCATAAGGTCGTTGTAACTAGCGAATTCCAGGAGCCTCAGGCCTCTCTCGTTGGTCTGTGCATTGCAGCAATGCCCATGTTCCTTTCCAGTTCATGCAAGCGTCCTCGCCTATCTTAGCATTCCAATCGCCTTGCACAACCAGAATGTCTTTCTTCGGTGTTTTATCCACAATTTCTTGTAGCTGGTCATAGAAACTAAGCTAATATTCTAAGTAATATATGTTTTTTTATCACAATTAGCAGCTAAAGCGTGGTTTGTTGATATCGGTACCAAAGTACGGTTACCCCTGCAAACAAGCACTTTTCCGTGGTAGCTACCCAGCGAACGACTGAATTTTCACTTCCAAGCGCAGAATTCCGCAATAAGTAAAAACAAAGGCCTTGTCAGCGTCTGTACTGAGACTGGTCGGATTTACAAGGGTCGTGTTAAGAATTCATATGTTCAGACAGTACGTTTGAAAAATCTTTTGCTATTTTTATTACGAGGTCCATATAAGGCAGTGCACCAAGAAAAGGTAATTCTTTTGATTATTATTTTTCAGCGAATCATAATCAGTAATTTACAGTTATTTCGCGTTGCTTATATAAATAATTGCCAGGAAAAATATCATTTTATAGTACATTTTTGGACAGATCCCAACATAAGTTTTGAAATCAACCTCTTTATTATAAAAATATTTCAGAATGTTTATTCATTCATTTTTATGTTTTAAATCAGCAACTTTAGCTCAAATATCTACTTAAGCGGTTTAATGTGTAATTAGACAGTATTTTTCAGGATCTTGTGAGATCAAGTCATGTGTTTATTGTAGACCTTGTTCAGATAATAATGCTTTTTACAGTTCAATCAAAATAGGATATCATATAATAATAATAATAATAATAATAATAAATGCAAGTTTGCGTGTGGAGTCAATGAGTGTTTCTCATGGTTCAACTCTTAAGTTATTTGTTATTTTGTAAAGCTATTGAGTGTTTCTCAAGGTTTTGTACATAAGTTGTTAGTTATTTTTGTTATTGCCATTAAGTATTTATCAAGGCTCTGTTTGAGGTTAACCCTTATGAATTTAATTAAATGTTAGCCAGTGTTTCTAAGTCCACTAATAGTTTACAAAATATTGTGAGCACTGAAACTTTTATATGTATGTCAACCTGTATCATACTAAACTGTTATTTAAATTAATTATCAAATGCACACTAACACTGTGATATAAACTCAGTGAGTCATTATTCAGAAATGAAGCCCCAGATATTTGAGTCTTGAATTTCTATTGCCATATGATTTTGGGACTGTTGATAAATCAGATCAAATCTGCGTCTGTGTTTCATCCCTAGTCCTATTCGAATTGAATGGATTCCCCCACTTTATCAGAGAATCACAGAAACCTTTGGAGTTAGGGTTTAAGTTTAAATGGGCCACAAATAGCATAGTGAGTCATTTAATGGTCACTAAGTTAATGACCAGGGCTATCCCTGTAGAGAGAGAGAGGAGGGGGGATAGATAAATAGAGAGAGAGAGAGAGAGAGAGATGGATGAATGTATGGATGGATGGATGGACGGACGCATGGACGGACGGATGGATGACATTCTCTGTGCGCCCTCTTTATGTTAAAATATTCTAAAAAAATTACTTTCCC
>JAECUM010066700.1:0-12571 GCA_016617855.1 Megalonaias nervosa | reverse complement strand
TACCAATTAACATTTAACATATCGGCATTGTTAAACCGCTACATACATTAATCGCCTGTTTTGATCGTTATTCTTGTCACATAGACTTTGTTTCATTCTACATTATATAATCGAGGTACAACCATACTTTTTGGTCAGTAAAGTCATTTAAAATCTTTACTACATGTAGATCATATTCAAGTTAAGCAGGCGATCACTTTAAACATATATACTGAATTTGTAAAGTAATTATGTCAATCGTATATTGTTTTTCAAAACCTACTCACGTCTGATACAACCTTGTGATTTTGAAAATATTCTTCAAATGACGACATGATATCACATAGCGCAAAGTCATAATCTAAAAAGGCAAAGTCTTAATCTAAAGTGCATATAAATATACTTCCAAATCGTCCTCAAAGAACCTTTGTCCAGGTTTAATAAAATTATAATTCCCTGACATGTGATAAGTATGATCATTGTAACATTTATGGACAATTTAAACATTTGTTTAAAAATATATTCAAACTTTAGCTCGTGTAAGCTCGAACAAACGGACGCTTATTTGTAAACAACAAATAATAGCACATCTTTGGCACTACTAAATGTGAGACCTTTATACTTATTTTTAAGTGCTTCGTTGTCTGACCTTAGTCCGACTACCAAGACCACCGAATAACTTTTCAAACAATCTATCAAACAAAGCTAACATTTTTGAAAAGACAGTGATGCAACGTAATGTTTATTATCAAATAGGAAGCAAGCATGAGCCGGATCTATATATTTTTATCTTTATGATCCAGATTATGAATGTCACTATCATGTTTAATTTTTGCCTTTTTCCTTTCGCTTCTTACCAAAGTTATTATGTGACTAAGATTTTAATATTTTCAATGAGAGGAAATGAAGAGCTTCCGTACAAGACATTGTGTAGTATCATAGAAGAAGTAAAAGGCGCCAGCTTATCTTTATATTTGTAACCTTTTTCAACATTGTGCAATTTAAGGGCTTTTGTTTTGTAATTTCTTCCTCTCTGTACTTAATGACCTTCTAAACACTCACCAATTTACGAATCTAACTACCACGCCAACACCCGTCCTACTAATTCATACAAATCCACACATCCATCCAATACATACAAACATATTGATTATGGTAGAAGTCTTGAAACTTACATTGTTTTCAGGCTATGAGAGGTGTTCGAGAATAGAGAGTGGATTCAAGAAAATATTCGGTGACTGACAATGAACCAAACTTAAACTGTAAATACATCAAGTATAGTAAAAAAAAGCACTAGCCCACGTAGTCATATACACGGATTCTGGCTCAGGTAACAATAGCAATCTCGTTTAGACCGGTTAACTACTTTTCATCCTCTTGAAACCCAGTTCTCAACGTTTTAAACCAACCAGTAGCTATCTTCCATTTCTTATTTAAGAAACAAAACACATGGCTCAATCATCGTCAATCGTCGTAACTATTTTAAAGAGATAAACGTGGCTCAGTAATTGTCTAGTCATTTAAAAATGAAGAAAAAAAACCCCAGCATGTCGATTTTGGGTAAGTGGCCGTCAAAATTTTTGCAAGAAAAGCACGTGTAAGTGATCGTCAAAATTTTGTTCTGGGAAAATTTAACTCTGTGGACGTCAACTTCTTTGAGAAAACCTGCTCAGATGTAGTCAAATTATTTTCTGAGAAAACCTGACTCAGTGGTCGTCAAATCTTGTACGAAGAAACGTTTGTTCATTGCTCGTCAAATAATAGTTCTTATAACAGGGCCAATTTCATACATACATCATTTAATTCAGATTTTATTCTGCATCCCAGTTTAATGCACCAGTTGATAAAAGAATAGCAAATGCATATAACGAGATAAAGATATACTGCACAAAAAAATATATATTTTATATGGAAACCACTGAACATTTTCAAACACTACACTTTAGACTTTGATAGTGATATTCAGTGATTAGACACAGAGAACAATGTAATATGAAATTTGGGCAAAAACAACTAAAAATTAGGCAGTACGGATGGCAATATTACTATGTGGAAATAACTTATTAACATTTGTAAGGTAAGAGTATACCAGAGATAGTAGAGATAGTAAAATAAACAGGTTACTATTACAATATGATCAAGCATCAACTGATAATAATATAGATCTAATTAATATGTTTTAGCTCCAACCATATCATGATAGAAAATATTTAATAGGGAAGCATTTTGGAGCTGGTTCCTAAAACTGAATAGAGAAAGACAAAAGTCATCAGATTCGTTTTCACTATGTGTAAATGTTAACGTAAATACCAACAGGGCAGAAAGTGATATACTGTCTGTAATAAATGGTCAACATACGAAACGCACAACTGTTAATACTAATAAGACAAACTTACAAACGATATGACTGACAATATAGATCACTAAACAAATAACCGGTATTTATTATTATGTCTATGCTAGCAGCAGCCGTCGGAATTTATTTTAAAAATACATTGTTTCATCCCATTTCCATTTTTGTTACTAAAATAAACCTTTTAGTATAATTGCAAAGAACAAACTAGTTAATGGAAGAATTAACAAATTGGCATCACGAGCTATTCAAGAAATAAATTTTCCCGGCCGATGTAAAAATACATTCTTAAACTAACAATGATACTTGCTATGGTCACAGGTCTATTTTTAGTACTGTTTAATTTTTGAAGTTATCGTAGAATGAATATTTCTGTCATTTCAATTCTCATGTATTTCTGCTATATGATCTAATTGTTTTAACAAATCTGTTTCACGAATAGTATCTGTTATGTGTGTTGCCTCATCGTCATATTTAGTTTTTTTTTTTCAAGCCTATTAATTCGGGGTGGGTGGGTGAGCGGGAACTACCAATCTTGGAAAGTTCAACATTAAATTTACCAAATGCCCTTTACTACAACGCGCTATCTATAATTCTAACATTCTTTATTCAAACTATAGTGTTCTTTACTTAACTGATATATGACATCAATTATGAATAGATTAATAACTATTCGTTGAACTGTTATAGTAGCACCAGGAGTAATAAGATCACTAGTTGTATGACAACTAGGATCAGGAAAAGGATCATCATCAGGAAGTGTATCAGGCTTTTGAGAGGGTACTTAAGTCATCTAACGAAATCCACTTGTAGCCATGTTACACTATTTAAAGTGGTCAACTCGGCTTAAGAAAGGAACTCGATGTTTTCAAATATTCACAAAGTTATGACGATAAAGGATTGCTTCGCATATGAAGAAATAACAAAATCCTACAAACAGCAAAAATAGCAAATATTGCAAATGTTAAATTTACAAGATAAAAGCTGGAAAATACTTAACGGATAAAGTAGATTCAAAACAACGAATAAAGTAATAAACAGTTTCTAAATGAAAGATAATCATAAGTATTAATGTGATCGTCAGATGCACTAATACTCGAATTAAGAAGTTTCTTTGATGAATAGATCTCTTCCAGTTGATAACTTAAACATATTTCAGATAGAGTTGAAAGAAGACTAGTTGACATCAAATGGAATTACAAACTTTAGTGGAGTTTCCTCTTTTAGTTTTGGATTACCATATGCGGCATTAGGCGATCACGTGATAAATTACCAAATGTGGCATTAGGCTATCACGTGATAAGTTTTAAGAACATTAATTTTGAAAATGAAAGCGAGTAACAATCAAAGAAAGTTTCAGAAAGACAGCACGTAATTACATTACTTGAAAAACTACTTAATAAAAATATAATATCGTTACAAAATAATAGAAGGAAGCGAACAAGTTCTTGAAAGTGAAATTGAAGAACCTATAAAAGGTTCCTATGTCACCAGAGAATGTAACTTCACAAAATATAAAGGATCCATGAAAGTTGAACTTGGTGAACAACTTGAAAAATGTTCACAGTAATTGAAAAACCTCCAAAGCATGCAATTTAAGAATAAAAGGGAAAATTATAGCTACTGGGAACAAAGAGTTGGGAATGTTTCGTAGGATTGCTTCTCAGAGCTAAGAATGTGTTAAAATAGGGTACAACATTTGTTTCATGATATTTGGTGTAGTTGTGCAATAAAAGAATGTGCTACTTATTAAAAAAACAAAACAAGAAAACAAAACAAAACCAAATCAACAAAAAACCCCAAACAACAACACTTGCGGGGACTATTAATATATTATCCAAAAAGTAAGATAAAGTAAATCAATTTCCAGAAGTGCTGCATATTACTAGGTTATGTAATAAATGCACACATACGATATGTAAACACAACCGCCGAATCAGATTCAGTCTGTGCACTTTTTGAGCTTTAAAGTTTACATATTTTCATTAATATATTAAACTAAAGAACAAATGTATCGATTCCTACTCAACTCCGTACGCTTGCCTTTAATAATGTATTTCGCGGCGATTTCATCTAATAAGACATAATGCATTTAACCACAAAAAATACTTTAAAGACATTCATTACCATGATCAAAGATGAAAACCCGCATATAGTACATTTTATTGGTATGCCAAATGCACATACAGTATCTTCAGAATAATGCAGCCAATGTTCATTGGCAAATCTAGAAACTTTGGCAATAAGTTGTCGATTCATGTTAAATAAATGACAGAAATATCATTAGAGGTCTTAGTAATTTCAGTTTTAAATTTATTGATAAAGATGACAATGATCAGGCACTAAATCAATCACTAAACCATGGCTACATGTTAAAGAATAATATCTTACAAATTTAACTGATACTGTATAAAATCTGATGCAGTTATACAAAATTGTATAAATACGTGTTCACGCTGAGGGCAAATAAAGCTGACAAAAGTTGATAATAAATCGCATCTGTGGATCAGATTATTAGCGAAACATTTATTAAACACTCAGAACTGCAGAAATGCAGATCATGATAAGAAATATATTTCCAATGCCCATGACCTATTTACATGGAGAGTAATTACTTTATGCACTGCCTTAGAACCTGTTCAAACTGTGTAAGCGGATTTAAGCATATGCCCCATCGGAAACACAGCAATTATTGCATCCAGTTGAACAAAGAATAAATGTTGAAATATGAATGAGGTAGAGGGAGGTCAGAAGTCTATAGAAAATTATGATAAATTATAAACACGACTTCAACAATTGCACAAACTAGCAAGAAGTTAGGAGAAAGATAAGAATGTTAGCTGAGGACTTTAAACATAATGCGAAAAATATACAGATAGACCGATAGCTGCCAATAATAGTCTTTCACAACTACGCTGGAAGAATGGATTTTAAGAAGTCAAGATAAATACATTGAACTTAAGAATAAGGTTAATGCGATTAGATGCTTGAAAAGAATATACGAGTTATATATTTGAGATTGAAGCAATAAACGTTTAAACATAATAAAGTATGGTATAGATAAAGAACTTCTTAATAATAAGGGTGTGGTAGAAATAAGTATTGATGAACCAGATTAAAAGGTAAATGATAAGTAAGTGGAATAAATGATAAGCTTCAACAACTCACAATAGTTTGAATTTATTTTGGGTTATTGGCAATTAATGAGTTAAATCTTGTTTCACCAAGAGCTATAAATAAATAAATTGTAATAAAGGATTCAAATGCGTAATATCTAGAAGGCGGCTATATGCTTGAGTACCTGAATATCATTTGTATAATTGTTTGGATCTAAGTTTAGAAGCTAGGGACACTAAGCGAAAACTACTATCATTAAATGGCATGAACAGCAGTGATAATGCACGGAGCAATTGCAAATTCTTTAGCATCCACGAAAAACTTTTTCTATCAGATGTTATTGCTCCTGATGATTCTAAATCAGAAAGAGACAGGCACTGTAAATTAGTTGCTAAATTGTAGAAAAAGAACGCAGAACAAAGACACTTGATTAAATAAATTATAAATTAAGGCAATATAAATTTCATTACAAAGGATGTAAATAATCTGGATAACGCTTCTAATCTATATTCTTCTACTAATCCAGCGACAGTTTCGATTTATTAGCAACGAATCAAGACCAACTTAGTGCTTTTCAAACAACTTTCTGATAAACAGATAGCTCATGAGAATGCATTGTATTGCCGTTATAAAAGGCACTGTATTTATATTGGCTATAAATTACATTTTGCAGTGAGCAGACTGCTTCGCAGAAGTTCTGTAGTTAACCAGTTTTATTTAAATAAGAAACTAACTCAATAAATAGGATGACAACATATGGAAAATATAAACTCATCAAATTCATAAAGGACAAAAGACTTGGTCATTACTTATAGTTTGTAATATTAAGACTAAAATAAAATATTTATATTGTTCTGGTCATTCGATTGATGTAATGGTTGATGGAGAAACTAATAATTCAGCCGTAAGGAATCTTGGAGGAATGCTTATGTAGGGACATAACCAATTCTTACGCATGATATTTTCAAGAGGAATGAATACAACATTTTTATTCATTATAAAGGCTCGTAGCTACCGAAATTTAAACTTAAACAGGAGTAGCTAATGCACAACACATTGGTTCAAAAGCTATGATGTTTACTGTATGCTCGAAGAAATTCAAATTTCCACTGTATTTATAGGTACTGATATACCATTGACCGATGCATCTTTCTTGCACTTCCTCAGGATTTGAGACTTATGATTAAGTTGGAGAAAGTACCCGAAGCTATAGAAGCTGCAGACCAAAATGATGATTTGAAAACTATTTGTTGATATTACAGTAGGGTTGCTTTTGAGCTATTGGCTAATTTTATGCTCGACAAGTACAGAAATGGAATGGCTTTCTCTGTTTAAATTACAAGAAAGGTAAATATTTGATAGCGGCAAATACAACTTGAATAAACATATTCATTAAGTCCCCAAGAATGAATGTTAAGTGATTTTTAAGGCCCTGAGAAAAATAGAAAAACGTTCCAGACAAGTATTTTACTCCAGCAAAACCAAAAGCAAAGATTCTATTATCTGACAGGTTTTGTTTTCCACGGGGGTATATGCTAGATCAGTAATTTACAAACCCATGTAGAGGTTTTTGCGACAAACAACATAAAAGACACTCATAGTGGCAATATTAGTGAAAACAATGTATATATTGATTACTATTGTTTATGGTTGGACTCAGCAAATATACATGATTATACTGTATAGAACAGTGCAAAGGTTGGTAAAGACTCCTCATGGAATGTACCTACAGATAAGCAGAAACGAAAACGTAGATGCACATAACATGTAAATTTATTTGCTTCTGATTTACATATAAATTTTCAGAACCGCCAAAAATATATATTATGTCCTAGCTAAGCGAACCTAATTACCGACTACCAAATGTGCGTAAGAAAACCTCATAATATGACCATTTGTAGTGTTACAAATTGTGGAAAGATAGAGTTTGCACTATAGTTATTAAATGAGTATATAAAAGATTATTTGACTGTATTATAATTAATTGCTTTAGCATATCTATTAAGTATTATTCTTATTATCCTCTGATTATAGATTCAATTATTTAAAGCATATCATGATCGGTTAGCTATTCTAATTTTACCTGACGTATTTACAACAAGCCGATAATTGTCTAGAAATATTAGTGTTCCTTTTCATGTAAACCTCTTGGATGATTTCTTTCTGAAATCTATCAGTTATAAAAATGCATACTGGATAGATTCATTTGCAGAATATATTGAATTTCCTGATAACTTTGGAGGACTTATTTTTCTTTACAAAAATCTTTAATGTGGATGAACACTAATATTAAAGTCTGAATTTCAAGTTTTATGTATATGCACTGGGTGAACATGCGAATTCGGTATGTAAACGATTTAGTCAATGAAAACGGTTGATGGATAAGATATGGAATGCATTTACACATTTTAGAGTTTCGGTAGATGCTTTTTCTAAAATACGTGAGATAAACGTTGACTCAAGTATACTTGGTCTCTTAGCTTTACATAAATCTGTTATGTTGTTAATTAAGAAACAAAAATAATAAGTAAAAAACTAAAGACAATATTTCCGGGGCCATCGATAGTATTGAAATGGAATAAAAAATATGACTGCAGATAAAAGTGGTTGGACTGAATATTTTTCCTTGCTTTTTAAATTAACCAAGTGTTTTTGACTTACATGGTTTCAAACGAAAACAATGCATAGAAGTTTATCAACAAATACATTTCCTAAACACAATTTGAAAAGTCACATACAAGCATGTGCCTTTATATAATGACTCCTTAGAGATTTTATCGCATCTTTTTATGGAACTGTTAAAGAACTGGGTCAATACTTATTAGTTGTTTGGGGTTGATGCGGAGCAAGCGTAACCATTTGCAGAAATGTCAAGTTTAAAAGAGATTTTAATTTGGTATAACGGACAACAACAAAAGAGATACAGTGATCAATCTACATTTCTTGCAGCTGAAACCAGATATTTGTAAATGTAGATTAACCAACAAAACACATAACATTATTCGTGTTAAAAAGAAACGAAGTTGTACTTTATGACGGAAAATATTCCGGATATACCATTTGTACATGGAAAGATATTTTATGAGATATGTCAACAATACAAAGATCATTTTGATTTATTCGTACCATGCTTACAAATCACAATTATCATTTATGAAATTATGTATGGCTGAATTAATGTATGTATGACCTCAACATCTCAACACATTTGTTGAGTTTATTAGAATAAAAATGCACGCAGTATTTATGTATATACATCTACATATGTAGCTATTTATATACATGTACATGTGTAATTATGTATATACATAGTAATTTAAAGATGTAAGTACTGTGGACCAGTAAAGTACTATTTGTCTCATACTGTATGTATTCATTTTATTATTTTATGATACTAGTAGAAAGAAAATGGTTCTTTAACATCATAACAGAATGCAAATATTATCAAATGAGCGAAGAAAATAAACACTGCGTAAAACGTTTCAAACAAAAATTGAATGTTAAATCTTATGATATATTCCATATTTTTGGGTATATATATGAATGACTTTTAACTATAAACATTTGACATTTGTCTCCTTCTCGCATTTTCTCTCCTCTAATACGTAGCCAAATTTAAATTCTCTATAGGGCTTAATAAACAAATATAAATCTCTATTCTGGTGCTCTCTATTTTATTATATATATATATATATATATATATATATATATATATATATATATATATATATATATATATATATATATATATATATATATATATATATATATATATATATAATTTTCATCAGTATGAAACGTTAAAAATATTGGTTAGGAAATGGAATAAAGGAAAGAGCACCACCCAACTCCTCCCCGCCAAAAAAAAAATAATACATTGAGTGTATGTAACTTTGTTTCTTCATGAAATTTGTCTCTAGTATATGAAACAGTTCTTCAACTTTACTTTCAATTTAATTGTTGTTGATTATGTCTTTTTTGTTTCTTTTTTACGGTACCAAAGTGTATAAAGATTGTATTATACTCCAACTATATCTGTTCTGTTCTTACTAATTGAATTGAAAGATCTCGCTGGACTTAAACAAAACCTAAATGCCTAATTTCGTTCCGATTATTTTCAATACGATAGCCCCACGTCTGTAAAAAAATACAAATTTTTAATAATTCTTCTCCAGCATCAAACTGGTATTAATTTAATAGTTTATTTCAGAATTCTTTTCTTGTTTCATTTTGCTTGAAAGTAAAGGAGAAGAGTCTGTAATTTCCTCCTTTCCGATTCGTGTATTCATTTTCTTTCAATCGAAATTTCTGACACATTTTTAGCTATATTTGTTAATGTTTTTTGCCAATTATTAAGCTAGCGCGAAATCTAATTTTGTCATAAGCCATAAAGCGTCATTTTATACCATTTCCGCTTTCACATGTATTGTTTGGCTGTATTGTCCGATTTTCTGATCTCCAAAAAAGAAATTAACACATTTGAAATATAATTATATTTGCAAAGTAATTACATGTTGTGTCCTGAGTATTTCGAATTTCCATTACGGCAATATACTTTTTTATAACACGCATATCCAAGGTTCGAAATTAGGAATTTTTTTTGCTAATCCGTCAGATCACGATAATAAATTGTTTACCGGCCCGCGTAAATTTGACTCATCCTGCTAAATCAATCATAAACCACGTCAGTTTAAAATTCAATATTTATATTTTATTAATGTAAGCTCAAAACAACAACAAGTTTATTTCACCAAAAAGAAAAAGTCGAAGTTCGTGTTCAAGATTCTCCAAAACGCTCTTGTTCAAAGATGTCATAATTTGCTTTGCTTATGAGGAATCAACTTTCTGTTTTGATTACAAGCATACCTCTCCTATTATGTGTAGTGGGTATGCATTGTGTGATCCCAGGGACTATTTGTAATGTTTTATGCCCATCAACGAATGAAGCATCTAGCGCACTTTCGTATTTGTCAGTATACGCAGAGCAGGAAGCGTACAACATCAAAGTCTTTTCTGGGTTGTACTTAACGTCATTTGTGTTCAATTTCCCATCGTTTCTGGTACTTTCTTAGTTTCTTCTCTTGATCATATTTATAATTGCGTTCTCTCTCGTCATCATCTAATTTCTGCAGTTTAGGTAGCACCTGTGAACCTTGCAAATACTTCTACATGTTTTCAATTGTCAGGTACACTGTTTGTAATGTTTATTAAAACACATTACTCTGTACAACTTTGGATTATTCGTCGAGTTAGCGAATGCAACTTTTACAAAATGGTCAATACTGACCTGAGACCCTGTACAATTTGTTATCATCTATAATGAGATCAGTGCTTGGGGCAGTTTATCAGGCCAGTTCGATGTGCGCGAAGACTACTTTGAACAAAAGTTACACTCATTTACTTGAATAGCGGATGAGTGATTTAACTTGTCAGTTTGCGTCGCCAGGATTTATTGTATGTTGTCAGTTGCAGGATGGTGGTAGTCATTTAATTAACATAACACACAGGTCAATTAACCATGCCGACTCTCAACGACTTAAGTTCTTAGTTGTAATAATAGGGGCCGGGGGTAATTTCACTGCCCCAACAGATTAGTGAATGTTGGATTTTACAGATCCGCCAGCAAACTCTAATAGCGAGAAGATGATTAGCGATAATATCGAGCCCTGAGCATAACATAGTATAGCATAAATTATTTACAATATACCGATTACACTGTATAGTATTATCTAAAATAGTACGTTGTTTAGGACGTTAGGTCAGTTCTGCGCTTTGCTAGGAGTTTTGAGTGGGACAGCATTTTCCTGCGTTCTGGAATTTCACACCTTTCAATTTCATAAAGCTCATTTTTTGCCATTAATTATTTTCCTTTTTTGTTGTCTATCAATCTCGAAGCATCATTTTACTTATCGTATAGAGATAACACCATCCTTGTAAAATAGTCTAACATTATTATCGTCTTTTGAGTCTTCTACTTAATATACATACTACGGGACCTCCCAACGTTACGTCTGTGATTTTAAAAAATTCTTAGGTGAAATTAAGAAATTAACCTTAAAAAAAAGTAGGCTTGTCTTTTGAGATCCTTTTCTTTCTGCCTGTTTCATATTTTGATATTCAATATGCATCGGATCTAAGACAGCCGAATAGGATTATCTACAATTTAGATCTAATTTCTTCCTTGATTGCTTTAATTTGCGACATATCCATACATGAATAGTATGATTTATTATATCCATTAATAATATTTTGTAATATATCTAGCAACGTTCCTGTTTCATTTTCAATAAAATGCTTCCACATCCTAGTTTTAATCGTTCGATTTAATCTTTGCGCTACAGATGCTGTTTTGTCTGAGTTGAAAAGTATTTAATATTTTATTTATTTTATATTTCCTGCCTTTATAAAATTCCTTTTCTTCATCTAATTGTATTTTGACCTGGTTTTCTGTCTTGAAATGTTTATGCTAAGGGATAATTTTTTCTTATTTATTTTTTCATTCTTCGTCTTTATTTTTTTATTTTACTTTCTTAGCAAGTCATATATTGAGAAGACATCTATCACTGTTAAAGTGTGTGTGTGTGTGTGTGTGTGTGTGTGTGTGTGTGTGTGTGTGTGTGTGTGTGTGTGTTTGGATTTTTAAAGTAACTTTAACAATTTTGCAGTCATATCGCTACTATCTCTGCAGTGTAACAATTTTCTAGTGATGTGTAGCACTGGGATACCATGCAACAGCCATGCAGCATGATGTCCCACCCAGTCACATTATCCTGACATCAGGCCGACCAGTCTTAAAACTAACCTCTTAATGCTGAGCACCTAGCGAGGTAGCTGTTAGTGTTCAAGTATATAACTAAACTATTATTGCTATATCTGCCTAAAATGAATAATCTGCGTGACCATGGGCGCCCGCAGGATTTTTTGCGAGGGGTGGGTGGGTCAGGATTTGTTGCGGGGAAGTCAGTCAGTCACGGCCGGGAGAGTTAGTATAGTAAGCAGTCTGAAACTAAAGCTAATATTTCCTAAGCGTTTAGAACAGAATCTTGTGACATATTTTCAGCTTTCGATTAAACTATCTATCTATCTGTCTATCTATCTATCTATCTATCTATCTATATATAT
>JAECUM010066696.1:0-12510 GCA_016617855.1 Megalonaias nervosa | reverse complement strand
TAAAGAAATTGTAGTGTTATTCATTTGAACTTTTTCACTATTTCGCTTGATATATTCTCCTGTTGTATACTTCGTTTGGATTAGTATCTCTTAATTCAGGGATTGAGTATAAGCGAAAATGAACCTTTGAAATGCAATCTTTCGTGCCTCATTTCAACAAAATATAATTGATAATAACAGTAACGTTTTATTTATGCATGATTTACAACAAAATCTTTATTCATTTGCGCGCTGATGTCGTTGTTTGCTTTTTTAGTTGAAGTTCGCTATCTCAGTCAACACAACAGCGCATTCATCTTCTATCATAGTAGGGCCAACAATGGCTTTCAAATACAATTTTGTAACCCTACATAAACTATTTTCTTCTACTGTCATTATTCATTTGTGTGTCAAGTCTAGTTGATAATATTTCTTCCACCAACACTAACTGCTTCAGTGAATACAGTACCAGCGGCTATTCCAACTGGGAATTACCAACCGTCAATGTGGTGGCTATTCCAGTTACATGAAGCCCCACCGTGGCCGTTGATGCTATACTACATGAGGCCCAAACATGTTGGTCCATGAAATAGCTCATGTATAAATTCTGACAAATTGCTGTTGCTTTGTTGATGACAGTGGGAACTGTTGCCCGCACGTAAACTTCCACCAAGGGTTTCTATTCGATCAGCTTGTCTGATAACACTATCGGGACACACATAATTGCCGTCGCTGTGTTTTGTTATTAGGCTTTTGTTGGCAAACTTTGTACTCCACAGCCAGTGGGTTCCAAAGTGGCACTTGGGTCATCTTGGAAAGCTCCTTTTCGATAAATTTAACCCAGTTGCCGTATTTCCATTTCTTCTCATTTCCACTTTTCATTTTCCTTGATAAACCCAATTGATCCGCTGTTTTATTATGTTATACGTTCTTCCTGGCAATAAATGTCCTTGGCAATCTTGCGTGGAAGTTTCCGGCAAGCATACTCGTTAAAATATTGTGGTTTTGTTGTTAATTCTGATTTACACTCGGGTGGTTCCTCACGTGTATATATGCCAGCGTAATATCATTCCCCACACGTGCAGCATGTCCTGCGCGTTCTGCTGCTACAACGGCTTTTCTGAATTGTTCCGGTATGTCTGCTGTGGCGTCTCGGATTGCTTAAATGCCCCATATTTTGTATCTGAGCGGTTGCTCCTGTTGCCGCATCAATTTCCTTAGAGTGCTTAATCAACGGGGCAAACGTTTGTTTGAATCCCGAAGTGAGGTCATCCCTCGTTGACCGAAGATAATTGTTGCTGGGCTTTCTCAGGTGTTGGGTAAATACCGTTGTAGTCTTGCAAGTCGCTCGTGCTCTAGTCGTTGCGTTGGGGTCATTATATTTACCAAGTACGTCTTTACAACACAATTGGTTAAGGCAATGTGAATAATCAAACGTATATTTTACCAATGCCAATCCGTTATCGCACTGACGTTCAGATCGATACGGTGACAAGCCCGTGCGTTATAGCCTCGGCATTAGAAAAGCAAGATTTGTTATTTTTAAACCATATATCCGGAACACCATCTGGCAATAACATTATGGAACGTGTGTAAGTGTACCCTATTGAACATAAATACCATATGTGCATTGTCCCTGTTGACTTTGACGATCCGTGTGTATCGTTGTGTCCGATCTAACATGTCTGTGATTTGTGTCTCCCTTTGCTGGATTAGATTGTTGCTCAAGCATCATGTCGTCGTACACGACCAGGTTGTTAATATTGCCATCTATGTCATCGATGACTGGTGCGTCTTCAATGTGCTTTATGAATTTAACAATATCGTCGATTTCAACGTTCTTCGCGGCATCGTAGTAGTCTCTCATAACTTAATAACATACATGATGATCTGCATTTGGCGCAAATAGATATAACTTATCCCATAGTAACATTCGTTTAACGAGTTTTAACAACAAATGAGTCTTACCATAAGCAGACAGCCTTTTGATTTTCGCAAGCACGTTGTAGAAACTTGCTGTGCGTTAGTAAAAACTTTCTTCTGACAATGTATTGTCCTTAAATGCTGCCATAAAATATCCATATGTCTATATTGTTGGCTCTGCAGGAATAAAACAGACGCAGTAGACACATGTGTAGTTAATACTAAAAATAAAAAGCACGCAACCTCATGGTTGTGTGCCCTATGTAGAGCAAACAAATATAAATGTATGTCGCTAGGTGACAAATTGGCGCGTGATAAAAACACACGATGGTGATATCGCATCGTTGTTCGGGAGTCACGCGCTTCCATCGCCGCTGAGGTCAAAATGCTCTGGAGAGAAACAATTATGATGTTATCTGCTAAGGAGGTTATGGCAGGATATGAGTTGCATTATCACCCCAACTGTTGGGTAGGGTCCAGTTCCCTGCGTTAAGCCACAGAGCACTGATGACCTGGAGGTAAAGGGACCCACATCCCATACGGAGTGGTTTGGATAATACAAGATGGATGAATATCGGTCCATCCCAAAACAGCGGGTCCTTTGAGCGATAATTGGAGAATACTTCATCCTCAACTAATTCATCGTTCGGAAAGGTGTAGTGCTGATCGTTCCCATTCGAAGGGTGCAACATGCTACTCTTAAAATGTAGGGATTGAGCAACATGCTTACTTTTTGCTCCACCATTCTAATGAAAGGGTCCAGCGTGCTTGTACAGTTTTCTGCCTCTATTTGGAGCGAGCAAAGCGCTTTTTCGGTGCTCCACCTCCCTAATTGGTCGGGGCAACACGCTACTCTCATCACAAATGCTCAATTTGTGCTGACAGTCGCATGTTGCTCCGTCCCATATTCACCAACGCTTTCATAGGAGGGGGAACATGCTACCCTAAATAATTAATGTTCAAAATATTATACCTTTTGGCAGGCAACAATCGACTCTTTTATCATCTCTCAAATGCGACAGCGGCCATTTTTAAAGATGGTCCATAAACTCCAGGGACATTGTAGCGCTCTTCTGACCCTCCATGTATACATAATGGCAAACACAGAATTAATTAGTAACATTAGGAACGAGCTCCCATCTTAAAGATATCATTAGTTTACTAAGATGATTGTTTATTGTGCTTTAGGGGCAATGCTGAAACATACAATAAGAATGTGTCGTGTCTCATTTGTATTACAAAATACAATTGCGTATTATATCAAAACACTGAAAATGCTGTTTGAGGAATAATTTAATAATGTAATTACAAACTATTAACTTTGTTTGGGATTAAGTTGTGTTGTAAGCCATAAGACTTACTTGTGAGCCAACTGTATTTGAAAACAGGGCGATTATAACCTAACCTCAAATAGTTGGATACAATGTCTTAACCTAAGACGTTTCCTGAACTAATTACTGAAAAATGGCAGTGGTGTTTGACATAAGAACAGAAGATGAGACAAATGAATGTAACACTAGATGAAATATGGGTGAAGGAAAATCAAAACTTGCTACAGTAATTTTTTTCTCTGGTCACAATTTAAATGACAGAACCATTATTATGGCATCCTTTAAACAGACGACAATTACGTTCAGGCTCAGTGGATGCATGATTGCACTATCGTCTTGTTGACAGTTTCTTCCCTCTGTGGGAGGATGGATTCATGATGAACGGATGAGGTTTTCGACAATACATTAGTAGCGACGTAATTGTGATGGGTAATTTATTGCTGCAGTTAAAATGCTCATTATTTAAGTTCGCATTGTTTCCTGACTTGTTTACTGACTTGTTTACTTGTTTAAATACATTTTTGTAGTATTATCAGTTCTCCCCATCTGTCCTTTTTATGTTAGAGTCGTCTTAGAGCATGGAGCTGATGCCTTTCTTGGACTCCACTTAAGTACTTTTCCAAGTGTTGCTAGTTTTTGTGATACCACCTGAGGCAATATCACCTTTGGCGGTGGCGTTTCTACTTGCAGAAGTACATCGCCAATCATTTCGGCAGTTTTACTCTTGTTCTGCCCCTCCATCACTCTTTGAAAATATTTTATTCTTGCCCAAGATCCTGATTCAGCTTAAGACAGGGCAAGTTGGAGAATATGTGGGCTATTGTATAGGTAGGAGTCGCTGTGCTGTGACAGAAGATTCCTCCTGTGCAGAGGAGACCTGGGTTGCTCTATCACTAGTGAAGACGATTGGTGAACCATGAGCGTTGAGCACAGAGTGGGGCAATGAGAATGAGATGAGCAGTAGACGTTCAAGCTTTCTGTAGAACTTGACCTAGCAGCCAGAATGTGGAAGTGTGCACATAAAGAGATTATCACACTGGAAGATGAATGCATACACTGTCCATGCTGTCTGGTCCAGGATCCGAGAAACATAAAAGGGAAGTGTGATGTTGGGTATTCTGGCAAAGAAATCCACCAAAGTCTTTCCCAATAGTGAGATAAGGGATTCAGTTATGGAGGTGATGAGTCCATTCCTTGGGGAATGTCTACTAAAAAATGTTCATCCTACCCAAAATCTGGCGAACTCGACGGATGACTGTGCCCTAGTTGGGCAAATGGAGGACGTTCCTGATTTCCACACAAGAGAATGGGCATGTGCGTCTACCTGATGGTGCTCAACCTCGCTATCAAAAGGAAACAGCTCGTTTGTGTAGCGCACTATCTCCTTAACAGGATGGAATAGCCCGTTATGTGGGGTACAAAGTGTGTGATGCACCACTTTCATTTAGGGCGGAGGAAATCAACTCCTTGAATGTTCTTTCCCTCCTCTGGAGGGCCCTCTTATGACGCCAAAGATGGTGGTCCCACAATGCCCATAGAGCAGGCAGTGCTCTTCCAAGCTGAAGGGCTAAACCTCTCTAAGATTTTGGTGTCTAACCTCCCCCATTAGTGGGGGTGGGGCCTGCGAGAGAAAATCCCATAATTATGATGATTAGGGGTAAAGAGCTTTTTGTTTCTTGCTCTATCTATATGTACATCAAGAATCAGCTTTATTCCAGGTTTCTGAAGGTCATAATTTGCAATGTACTAAAAAATTGTCCATGTTGTACTTCGAGCAAATGACGCAGTCAAGGCGAGTGTCCCAAGGATCTTTCGTATGGCCACTGTACCTTACAGACTGTCATATCATTATTCCATTTAGTTTTTGTTAAAGAAATAGTGATAATAAATTTAAATGTCATGTATACACTCATCAGGTTGTATGTAATGCAGACTACATACGCCCCGCATATGCACCATACAAACCCGTTTTGTTTCTTTTTTTTATTCTCAATGCAACCTTTTGAAGAGGAAAAATAAATTTTGCTAACGTGTATACAAACACAGTCGATTTCCTAATCTCTTCCTCAGTGCAGACATTATTAATATGCAATTTGGAAGAAACAAGGACAGTTAGAACAACAACAAAAAAAAAAAAAAAAAAAAAAAAGAGGGAGAGGAATTCAGTGTCTTTAAGGTTTTGCAGGGTGTGCTGTTATTCCTTCTAATACAAGGACTTACCGGTACCTAAGTTATATATTTAAGATGGTGTACCAAAAATCCTTGGAAAGGCGCGTTTCTCTAAATATCCATTAAGGAACTCATTTCCAAAAGGAAGACTATGTTACCTGCATATAATTTAAATATTTAAGCGGACAGTGAACAAATGAGATTCAAATTAATTTTAGGAGACTGAAATGTGGTAAACACTCACTGGTAGCAATTTCTATGGTGATGATCTAGGAAAAACGTCCATATAGTATGCCATCCTTGGAAAGAATAAGAGTTGTACTCGTAACTCGAGTCAGGTGCATGAGTGGACTGTGTGATATTGGGAAGATGTATTCATATCAAACGATGATTTTTCGGCACGAGAAGGCAAACAAGGACAAACAAGAAGAAGAAAAAAAAACACCTATACAAATCATTGCGGAAGATAATGCATTCCTGCTATTAAAACGTTAATTCTAGTCTCAATTTCTTTTAACTCCAACCGCACCTAAAATGGCTGGATCAAATTCTAAATCAAAGTGAATATCTACATAAGAGCCCAATCATATCCTGAAGTGCAAACTATGTACCTCCCCCAATAAAAAAGAGTATACGAGATAAAATACATTAAGAAAGGCCATGCAGATTCACTGATGAACAGACAGACAAGTTGGCTAGGGAAAACAAATAAAATTATGCTGAGTTTTAATGATAAGCAATATATTGTTTGCAGATAAAGATGACCACAAGAAATGCTACACTATTTAGATGAATTCAGTCCTTTATATGTATTTTTATGCACTGGCATGTGTATCTGCATTGTTTGTAAAATATTAAACCTGCACACTTGCTAGCTAGAGCACAGATTCTGTGAAACATTCCGCCCATACATTCGTGTATATGTAATGCCTTTTAACTCCCTAAACTATTAAAACTTGACGCACGACATTTGCGTAAATCCTAGCCCTATGAGTGTAGATTGTGCCAATACTTTCAGAATTTTGATCCTGCTCTTAGGGTTGGGGTGGGGGCATGGAGAGGTTTCTTTTTTTCTCGTAAAATTTCGTATAACGTTTAAGCATACCTGTCATGTATGATAAATCGTATATGTGATCATTAAATCAACTATCAGTACACTTCATAACACAACCCCTGGGAAATAATATGCTACAACCATGATCCTGAGATTGGGCTGAGCACTCACTTCAACAATATTGAAATCACCACATTATAGCCATTCATGCACCTCTTGGGCATGAAAACACAAATGCGTTTCTTCAACGGACTTTACCCCAGTGTCCATACATACCACAACAGTGTATGTGGTTGTGTGTGATTTTGATTTTTAACGTAGCTTTAACTATTTTTTCAGTCAAATCGCTAAGATGTCTGCAGTGTGGCAGTTTATGGTGATGTCTAGTATTGGGGCGTCATGCCGCAGACATGTAGCATCATGTCCAATCCAGTCATATCATCCTGAAGCCAGGCCGACCAGGCCTAACACTATCCTCTTAATGCTGCGCGCCAAGCGACTCTGCTGCTAGTACGATATTTATAAGTAATTGGTATCATTCGGCCGGGGTTCGAATCTGCGACAACGCGCACCCGAGACAGACTTTCTAACCACTTAGCCCACCGGAGCGGTCACCACAAAAATTCAGATTTATACAATTGGTACATTCAACTGACTTGTTCCCATAATATAACCATACCCATACAACTCTCATGGATCCAGCCATGTGTTATAGCTTTAAAAGTATTTAGCTACCCCACCATGTATATGTAGGTATCAAAAGACAAATACACGTACCAAACTGATATTTACCTACAGGAACGTCGAGATTAAACGTTCAGAATGGAGATCTAAATGGGGCTGAATGGAGTTATGTACTTTCAAAAATGAATGAAAATGTTCGGAAAAACATCCTCTCACTTTAATCGTTGTGTTAACAGCTGTGGGTTTTAAAGAATAACCTACGACTTTCCACCACTCCCTTCTGTTATATTTCCCATGTGTATATTCCCTCAATTGCAAGTATTTTCGTTTTGTTTAATATGATACAAAGGAACCCCCTCCACCCCCACCCCCACCCACCATCAAAACTGCAACAGAATTTAAGCATTGATAAGTATCAGTGGAGAGACCTACTCAGAATCCAAGGGTCACTGGATCATTACTCACCAAGGTCAGCTCATGTCTGCCTTCTGTATTTGCCCTGGAATGCGTCATTACATCCTCTGACAGGGCAAAATATAATCATTATGCTCATATAAAACGTACACCCAACAAATGTCTAAAATCTTTCACTTTTTCTAAGTATAACATTTTTGAAACGTTTGTATAAAGAACATTACAGTGTAGGGTTGACACTATATAGAATATAGGGGACAATTAATCCATTTAATTCACTTTTCGATGCAAAAAACTATAGGGGATATATTTGATTTATAGATATTTCTTTCTGGGACTGCTGATGAAAACAAAATTATTATTTAAGAGAGTTAACTAATATGCTCAATGATACTTTTACAGAAGTATAATATCGTGTATCAAAGCCTCTTCAAAACTGCAGCCATACACCTTGATGTACACTTACTTAAAACAGTATTGAGGGATATATATGCATGAACTTCAGTTTCACAGCACTTCAGCACAAACGTAGCTATGGAGTGGCAACAACAGTTTTAGTTCCAAAAATGTCAACATGAATTGTACACAAATAAAGATAAAATCTTCCACATAAATGTAAAACTAAGCACAACAAAATACAATATAAAATGTAACGATGTAAACATTCTGTAAGATATATATGGCAGATGAAAGTAAACTGTTTAAAATCCTTAAAATGCGATTAAAATTGTATGCATAAACAGCATTACTTGAAAATTTTCATGATTTGCTCAATATACATACAGTTTCTTCAGACTGTTTACATGAAAATAAATCTGCATCAAAGGGTGAAAATCAACACATTCAGCAAGAACGTGATCCACTGTCAATGGGAACAAGCAGGATGCACACTCCTAATGAGGTCCACCTTTCAGGAGTTATGCATGAGTGAGATATGTGTGTCTAATGAAT
Source organism: Megalonaias nervosa (assembly GCA_016617855.1). Lineage (NCBI taxonomy): Eukaryota > Metazoa > Mollusca > Bivalvia > Unionida > Unionidae > Megalonaias > Megalonaias nervosa. The sequence continues at coordinate 4,005 of JAECUM010066696.1, read as the reverse complement.
TTATTTATCGTGTGCAGTTCGTGCTCAGCCATTTAACAGCGTCATCATCAGCAAGGTGCATAGCCTGCAGTCCACCGGGGAACTTTGTCAGTGGACAGTCGTTTGCAATGTGTGACATGGTCTGCAGAGCTCCACAGCAACATAAAGAGTCAGTGGCCTGGCCCCATCGGACTAGGTTGACTGCACAACAACCCTGTCATGTCCGAAAGCTGGTCAGAGTCATCCACAGATGACGTGGAAGGTTGATGATTGCACGTTTGGCACAACTACACATCCGCTCTCTGATTTGTTTGATACGGATAGTGCCACGCACCTATAGCAGAGTCAATATTCTTAAATTTGCAGAGGTTTCATTCCACACAGCTTGGCAACTTTGATACAAATGATGATTTTATACTGTACAATTATAGAATATTTCCAGTCATTACATGTAATCTTCCATTGAGAAATGGATGACTTCAGGGAAAGTTTAACTGTTTTATCTGCACTTTCATTACCCTTTTGTCAATGTGATTACCCAGCCAATAGTTCAGAACGCTTTTCCCAGAAGTTCTGGGGACATCGTGTTTCTCTCATATGTGGTATATTAACAGGTTTTGAAAGGTAAAATATAGGAACGTTTTCAATGTGAAATCTGAGTCCGCAAAAGATGATGCACTTTTTTTAATTTTTGTATTCAAAGCTGTGACCATAGTTGCAATTTCTGCACTAAACATTGAGACTTTACCCAGTAATCAGCTACAGATTGTGCCATGAGTAGTCGCTATAGCAGATCCAATTTTTTCTTCATCTTTTGAACCATCTGTATACAGGGACATATGGTTGCAATAGGATGCTCTTATTTCATTTAATTTAGTCTAAAAAAAAAAAAAAATGTCTGTTGAACACATTTTGTATTAACAAACATCAAAAATTATTTGCGGAGGTGTTGACAATCATGGTGGTGATTTGTGAATATATACATTTTGTAATACTTACAACCTTGAATTTTGCTTTTTCTAAATTGTGACAATTTCGTATGTCAATCGGTGGAATGAGGTTGGGTTACATTAATTAGAAGATAGTGTGGTAGCATAAGAAAGAGTCCTTTTTCCATCTGACAGAAAGTAATGTCTTTTGTTCTTTGATATACAAGCTATCTGATGGAAAACGTTTAAATATACCCAGGCAGAGTCTAAGTCCTTTATCTGAGCATCCGATCAAGTAGCTGGATGTACGATTTACAAGCTGAGTCATGCACAAGCTAACCATTGTAAATTTTGATCTTACTAATAAACTAATAAACTGCATAGCCAGAACAATACCTTCCAATCTGTTTCCCAATCTGTGCTTGCCATGACACATTATATACAGGGCTTTTGACATTTCACCCAGAGATATCTAACATGTAGAAGAAAATTAAGTTTATGCTCGATTGATTTTACAGCACAAAATCGCTGCAAGAACTATAGCTCTACAAACACGGCTATATATAAAAAGAATTATCAAAATGGTTTATTATCAATGAGTCATAAAATTGCAAAATGCGAGGAAAATATTGTGGAAATATGAGGGTTCCCATTCAATGGGGTATGTAAATGTTCTTTGCAAAGGGTAACAGGATCATAAAAATAAATTAGGGAGAATAACTATTTGAATGTTCGTTAAAATATTCAACAACAAAAAAACTAGGATTACACATAAGTTAGTTTTCCATAAATGTTAACTTCCATCGAGAAATTTCAAATTCAATACACATATACTGTATCAAAAAGTTCCTTAATATGTTAAACATTGCAGCAACAATTGCGTGTAGTTTAGAGATCACAACAGTCTATCATATACTGCTTCACAGTGATGAGTTTATTGAACACGCATTCAGGTTGGTTTTCACCCTTTGATATTTTGGAGTGGGTTATGTATTTATGGCCAATTGCAATTTTTGCAATGCCGACCTCGTCCCAATGAATTCTTCTGTAGAAAGGAGACCAATCACCAAAGGCTAGTTTGGTCATATAGAATTTATTATTCACATCATCCTTCGACAGTGCCAGACACTTAAAAAATAAGGATTTTTTGTAAATATATTTAAAATCTGCGTATTGCTGACGTAAGACGTTCAGCAAATATAAGGGATTCTGCGTGGATATCTCCTATTAGTTCTTCGTTCTTGTAAGGAAAAATACAAAAACAAAATTTGTCAAGAACCTAGTCATATTACAGATCAAAGACTTTTAATTATTTAAATGCAGTTTTCTGCTCATGACTGTTAGTTTGTTTGGCTATTAATACAAAAACTGATTTGCGATCGATTTCTCTCGTCAATTGGAATATGAGCCCGTACAATTCTCTCCTCCCTCCCATCTCTCTCTCTCTCTCTCTCTCTCTCTCTCTCTCTCTCTCTCTCTCTCTCTCTCTCTGTAACTGAGGGCAGAGGTTTGGCCTATCTAACTATTATCATATTGTTATAATGTTGTTTGCTCATATCCGAGTTCAAGATATTGTTATGTGTAGGCTCGTAGAAATGTAACATAAGAAAAGAATGAAGTCAACAAGCTTTGTAAATTTTAACAAAATAATTTATTTCCCTAAAAAACAACGTAAAAGATAGAAAATAGGACTTACGGTTTGTGAATATAATCCAAAATTTAATCCTAAATTTCCACTGAATATCTTTCTACCAGAACTTTTATAAATATGAAGCACTTGTTTTGTTTTCTAAAGAATAAGAATTATTAAAAAAAAAAAAAAAAAAATTAACTTCAAAACAATCTGACATCAAGAATTGAAACACCCTGTACTCTCAAGGTGCAAAGATACGACTCTGACTAGATCTAGTAGAAATAGCTGTTTTAAGCCTCGATTTTAGATCACATGGTGGCTCACTTGACAGGCTACGTGATTTCTAATTTGAACAGCGCAATAAAAAAAAAAAAAATGAAAATTACCACGTCGGCAAGAATAGCCCTATCTAAAAATCAAACTCTCACGCTGCAAAGATATAAAAAAGAACGGCTGTTAACAATTTAGCTAACACGTGGTCCGAAATGACCTTGGCAATAGCCAATCCTTTTAACTCGATGTTTACAAGATCTCTGAACCTGGGTGAGCTAGAAATGGTGCTGAAATAATAGTTATAATCTAATCGGGTCAAGCCAATTTTCCGAAAAGATATTCAAATCCAATAAAAAGAATCATTACAATAAAATGTAATGAAACAAAATTAAAATAAAAAAGAATCTTAAAACTAACACTCAAGCAATTTGATTACATGTACGTAACAATATAGCCTTGGTTATAAATTGTTAATGGTCTGGAAGCGATGTTTTGACCCACATCCTGGTCATTTTAATGTCTTAGATATTTATATAAGGCTGTAGTAAACAAAATTATTCATTCTTCCTTTAAGTTTAGTCTATATTATTATTTACTCTTGTGTTCAGATATAATTTCAGAGGAATCAGTAAAAAAAATAATAATTGGATTTGCAAGTGCCCATTGACTTTTTGGATTAAAAACCACATTAGGAGTATTCTGAATTCATTCAAATACATTCTTCGATTACACCATCGTGATACTTCAAGAGTACGTCAACCTATATAAGAGCATTGGAATATCTGAATATCAAAGGCGAAAGAGGAGAGTTGATTACCTTAAAGTCAGACAATCATGGTTATTCAATATATCAAATAGACAATATTATCTAGTGTAATTCCTTTGATATTGTATTGTGGGGATTCAATCGGCTTGGGGTCGGCAGTGAAAATTGAAATGAATCAAGGACATCGATGTTTGTGTCATTCCCTTTTTGACGGCCCCCTTTTCTATAACGTGTAACTAATGCTTCCATCCACTCTTCAATCGACATTCACGTTTATGACGGCTTAAATATATGTTACTGTTAACGTTGCTGTGGATGCTGTGGTTTGTACATTTATTACTCGATCCGTATTACATGGATCTTCCGTCATAGCTGCTTATATATACAACTCAAAGGCATTCTTTTTTCTAATCGAAATTACATTG
>JAECUM010066689.1:0-11351 GCA_016617855.1 Megalonaias nervosa | reverse complement strand
ATTTAATTTGCATTGTTTGTTAGGTTTTGTTTTACTTCATTATATTCTGTACTTTGTAAAATTGTATTTTGTAGATGACCTTGTCCAAAATCAAGTTCAATATCTACATGACAAGAATCATTGATTTTTTATTTATTTTTTTATTTTGCAGGCACATCAACACCTGCGGTGTTTGAAATTATTTGTAATACCACTAACGTTTGTTCAGAACTTTATTCGTTAGGACTTGTGATTAGTTATTCTAGGATTATTTGGGATTTAATTCACAATACCATAACTTCTTTTTACCTTTTCACTTTGTGTGCAAGGGAAATAAATTATTTGTTGAATTTTACAAAACTTGCTGGTTTTCACTCTTTTCTATTACCTATTTTAAGACCATAGATTAGTAATAAGTAGCTATACATAAGTCGGTGAGATAATACTTTGGCGTAACTATACATCAATATTTGAGATATGAAAATGTTTTACCAATACATCAATATTTGATATAAGAAGTTGGTGTACTAATAAATCAAAATGCGAGATAAAACTATGACGTAGCAATGCATCGATATGTGAGATAAGAAGCTGGGGTACAAATATATCAATATGTGAGATATTATGCTGGTGTACTAATACATCAGTAGGTGAGATAAAATGATGACGTAGCAATACATCAATATACATTGCTGGATTAAGGCCTTCCAGACCCTAAGCACTGAAATTATCATGGTGCCCCCCTCCCTCCCCCCCCCCAAAAAAATGTGAAACTATAAAACAAATATTAAAAGTTAAAATGTTGGGAAAATGCCAGTGTTGCCATCATTCCAAATCAAAATACTCGCACATGCAGATCGAAATAGTCATGTATAATTTATTCAGTTTTATTATCAACAATTTGTGAATTTTTTCTGGCGTCCCTGTTGGTTTGGTGCCCTAAACATGTGTTTAGTGTACTTAATGGGTTATCCGGCACTGTAAATGTGTGAGATAAGAAGATGGTGTGATAATATATAAATATGTGAGATAAGAAGATGGAATGGCAATACATAAACATGTGAGATAATAAAATGCGTAGCACTGCATCAAAATGTGAGATAAAACGATGGCGCACCAATACATGGATGTATCACTATGACGGAATAAGTATTCAAATTACGAAATGGAACAGAGAATTGCATCTTGTTTCTTATTCACAAATGTGTCAGAACAAGGATACAGTTTGCATTTGACAATCTGATAACTTTAGTGGCAGTTTTACTGCTGCAAATATTTGTTGTATTATGTCAGCTAATTCAATGCCAACGTCCTAATTCCTCGATTACTATCATCTCATCATAGTGTTTAATACCTGAAAACGCAAAATCTTTGCCCTGAAATAAAATACCAACGTCCTAATTTCTCGATTGAAAGACTGTCATCTCCTTCCATTGTTTAACACCCGAAAACACAAAAACTATGCCCTAAAATACCACTATCGAAAGCTGATACTGTAATTACTAGCTGACCATGTCAGTGTTCATTACTCTCATTGAATAGTGGTGTGGCTGACATATTGAGGAGAGTGGATGTCTCTGCATGTACTTTGCTCTCCGATTGTGGTTTAGATGATAAAACAAACACAAGAATATTTGAGACATATAGCTATCGGGTTCTTGATTTGGGCTTTAAATAAACGACCATCACGATATACCTGTTTGAAGACAACCATCACGATATATCTGTTTGAAGACGACCATCACGATATATCTGTTTGAAGACGACCATCACGATATACCTGTTTGAAGACAACCATCACGATATACCTGTCTGAAGACGACCATCGCGATATACCATTTTAAAATTGTAGAATTATTCCTTTTTCAGAGTAGGAAAGTTAGTGCGAATCATTTCTTTGCTTCTTAGTTTTGTATTTTGTTGATTTTGTTTTAGGTTTGTAGGCGGGCCTAAGGTTAAGAAATATTTGTGCCTCCTGTTGACCTCTTGAGCGTTATAAAATATTATACACACGGAACCCATCCTCAAAAATTCCTTGTAGTTCAAACGTCAGTCGATTCTTTAGAAATGTAATTCTTTGTAGGGATGATTTTGCTTTTTGAACAAAAAATGTTTAGTCTATGTATGTCTACCTGTCTTCCTCTCTGTATGTATGTATGTGTCTGTGTATGTATGTATGTAGGTAGGTAGGTAGGTATGCATGTAAGCCTATGATTGTATGTATGTGTACGAACTCGAGAGTGTATTAAAATAATTTGTGCAAAATCGCAAAGCTAGTGCTCATCAAATTCTGTACCAAAAAAATTATCACTTGAAAACTGTGAGCAATGTTAAAACAATCAAAAGGCATTATCCAAATGAGACTTAAATAATTGTCTTTTTATCAATCGAAGTTCATCGAAGTAAACTGGATGCAAAGTTGATAATTTTCACCAATGTTCTATTCTTTAATTAATTTTACTCAGTAATAACTTTGTAGAATAAAAACATTATTCATTGCAATAAAATTCAATAATATTTGATACAGTAATACATCTCCGATACATTTACTTTATCTATGCATTCATTAATTAAGTACATAATTATCTATCTACCTTTCTCGCAACTGATGGCAGACATCTTTTAAAAGCAGATATTTTACGTGATAATTTAGGTACCAGAATTAAATGAATTTATGCAACTTTTATTAAAGTTATTGCTATAAAGTTATTTCGATGTCTTTCAATTAGTCCGAGCTTCCTCTGACCTTTCCCATCTCATATTGAATATTTGGACAGTTGCGATGTGGTGGGAAGTCAGAGTCATTCCTGTCAAAAACATGGAATTCACCGAAACCACTCGATAGAGGCATCTTGTAGTCTATTTCAACAGGGACTATAAAAATTAAGCGATGTTTTGGTATCAAACCCTACCTGACATGGACGCCCTCACATAGGGCAATGGGTGAGGGGACTTGTCCCCCCCCCCTTTCCCCTCTAAACATGTTTTGGCTTTCATCCGTAAAACTGACCACTACATGTTTGCCTCCCCCCCCCTCCGCGCTGGTGCCCCTGTTACCTGCCTGAAAACGTAGAATTAAGAAGTGATTATTTTAAAAATTCTCTTTTGTTCTTCCTGGTATTTCAAATGATGAGACATCGCACAAGTAAAAAAAAAAAAAAATATCATTTATTTAAATAAAATGTTATGTTTTGTGGATTGACTTTGTGGTGTAACTTTTTTGTACGGAAACATACAATCACTGATGGTAATACAAAACTATAGGACGTGCATGTAGCAGTTGCGTAGAAGAGATTACCCTCCTTTCTTACAGCCTGATAATGTATATAAGTAATCTTTTTTTCAAGCTATATGTTAGGTGAAATACCATAGTTTTTACAGACTGCATTGTAAAGGTTCGCCAAATGTATTATCGAGACAGAGTGCGTCAATCAGGTAAGAATGCAAATTATGTATATCAGAGTGGTGGTTTTAAATCAATTTTTTTCTTCTTTTTCTTATGTTATATTGTTCCAGTACTTAAAAGAAACATATCAAAGTATAGCTTTTCTCTCTGTATATGCTATGTTTTATGATTTTGATTTTTTGCTAAACTGACTGATTTCGACTACAACGCAACCTTATCACTTTTGGCAATGGGCGAACAACATTGCACCTCATTAACTTGGAGGCCTTACTACTAGGAAATATTCGAGTTTCACGGTTAAGGTGGCGCTAATTACCTGTCTTTTAATTGGTTACACAGTATAAGCCCCGCCCACCATTTTCCCCATGACAATGATTATGTTTATTCGTATCCTAATGTTGCCAGTCAAATGTACCAGAATAATGTTGTTACGGCGAAAATTACAGGGGAGGGCACTTTTCGATGATAGGATCTTAAACTCATCACACGCGTACAAGTGAACATCTCATTTGCATGCTTTAAAATTTTCTGTTTATAAGTAAAAGATCGGCATGTTAGAGGGTACAAAGTATAGTGGAATCCTTAAAGGTGTTGTACGCTTTTCTTAATTCAGTTGAGATAATCATGGAATCCGTATTGCGATCAGAACGGCTATTTCAACACCAAATGATGTATCCTTATCAAAGGTCAGTTATTGTTTTATCTCAAATAGCTTTATATATCTGTGTTTCTCGTTAACGTGATCAAAAAATCAGTAACATCAACGTTTCATTACAATATATACTCTTGATTCAAATTTAAAAATTTAAAAAAGCTTGTATCAAATCTATCTTTCACTCCAAAGCAAGAACTTAATGAAATAATAATAATAATAATAATAATAATAATAATAATAATAAAGTAGTAGTAGTAGTAGTAGTAGTAGTAGTAGTAGTAGTAGTATCCGGGAGAATAGATAACATGCAATTTAAATTACCATGTTACTGAACTAGAGAGCGTCATCATTTATAAACCAGTACATAAATCTTCACGACTCAAAACTTCATGAGCCTTTAATAAAATAATGAAAATTTGCGATATTCAAAAAAGTTACACGACGAATATTTTGTACAATTTTTACTGATGTATTTTGTTTGACTTATCGCGAATTACATCTACTGCCTCTTCTACCACAGCCAACTACGGCGGTAGATGTAACAACTTTATTTAATAGCTTACACCATGTGTCGTGTTGCCTATATACCTGGAGAGAAAGACCTAAAGCGTGGAAAATGTTCATGTTCATTTAATAGCTTACACCTGGATAGTATGAACTTCATTTTGCCGATATACTTGGATAGTATTTAACTTCATTTTGCCGATATAACTGGAGAGTGTGAAGTGGAGCATGGGAAATTTGTATGTTCATCTCAATTTTAAACCTGTAGCATCAAAGGTGTTTAATAGGAATTATAACTGACGTTAGTAGGTTTGTCTCAGTCGTTAGACAGTAAACACATATATTGCATGGACTGGGACTAACATAAGTATGTAGTATATACTGAATGAACTGGGACTATCCAAAGTATATAGTACATATTGCATAGACTGGGACTAACATAAATATATAGTATATACTGAATGAACTGGGACTATCGTAAGTATATAGTACATATTGCATAGACTGGGACTAACATAAGTATATAGTATATACTGAATGAACTGGGACTATCGTAAGTATATAGTACATATTGCATGGACTGGGACTAACATAAGTATATAGTATATACTGCATGAACTGGGACTAGCTAAATACGGTGTAAACAGCATGGGTTAGGACTAATTTAAACGCATAGCATATATGGCATGGGTTAGGACTAATATAAACACACACACACACACACACACACACACACACACACATGGACTGGCATTAACATAAATACATAAACACATAAAGTGTATATTATGTGGACTGTGACTAACATAAACACATAGTATATATAGCATATACTTTCTCTAGGTGAAATATATGTCAAAAGTTATCACTGACTTTATGTTTTGTAGCATAGTTAACAAAGGCGAGATGTAGAAAAAAAAATTCACTGAAAACGATTTTTTGTGTTTCTTTAATGATGATCCACAGAAAAATGACAAGTAAAAATATACAATACCTGCAACCAGGTATCAAATTATAATAATAATACAAACATATTGTAGATACGATTTTCTGTAATGCAAATACATCAACACATCAACAGTATATATCTTCAACAATACAAAACCTTTTACAGAATCAATGGACGCCTTGCTTATAAAGGAGTAGCATACGATTATCATCTATCATAAGTTTAAGAGTCAGTGAATTTTGAAAATAGCGCCATCTAGCTTCTCCTGGATCTTCACACAGTCTTCCTTAGTAAATGTGCTTTTCAAACTTAGGAGTAAAGGTCACGAGTCGTTTATAGTGTCAGTGTAGCTCCAAAATCTATTGAAACCAAAACTTGGTAAAGGGTTGTGACCCTGATTAAGTGAAATTAAAGTCATGACACGTAAAACAGAAAGCTAAGCAGGCAATATATGTAAGGAAATATAAAATATAGAAACAATATGTACATGGATTAGCATCAATAGATAAGATGAAACAGATTTTTATGAAGAATACATATATAATTTTTAAACAATTTGAAATACTACTCGATAAATGTAAATTTGCAGGCCAAGAGATACGATTATAAATCTAGCTGAACTTAAGAATATATCGATATTCTTTTACTATGATCCATTTATTTCTGTATTTGTATTTCTTTTCTCGTTTTGCTTATCTGAGGTGAAACCAAGTTGATTTTATATGAATGAACCAGGAAATAATTTGTAAGGCACTGATAATGGATAATTATTCCAAATCCTTCATGTCATGAAAATATTAGCAACTTATTTACTAATTCATAAGAGAAAACTCCGACACATAAATAATTCTTTTCTGAACGATAAAGTTATTTATTTATTGATTTATTTTCTTTCTATATTCATGATTATTTCTCCCAACGATCAATCCATCGTTAAGATGTGGGTATTTAATTCAGTTAAAGTTATTTATGTCCGTTTGATATTAATGGTATGTATATTAATTGTATGTATATTAATGGTATGTATATTAATGGTATGTATATCAATGGTATGTATGTCAATGGTATGTATATCAATGGTATGTATATTAATGGTATGTATATCAATGGTATGTATATCAATGGTATGTATATTAATGGTATGTTGAATCACTAAATTTAAATCGCTTAGTGACATAATGCACCTTCTCCTGCCGCAGTCACTGGTAGGTTTTAGTTTCCTTATGTCACTTTCGTTCTGATTATGTAATTCTGTATTGTGTCACTCATTAGCTTAAAAAACTTTAAACACCTTTAGATGCTAATGCAGTTTCATGTTTATATAATTTTCTTTTTCGATTTAATGTTTATTGTTTTGTTACTGCATATGATTGTATAGTGTGATTGATGATTCGTAACTGACTGGATGATTCGTAACCAACTGGATGATTTGTAACTGACTGGATGATTCGTAACTGACTGGATGATTCGTAACCAACTGGATAATGCGTACCTGACATGATTACGGTGAACTTAGCTTCATCATAAATTGTTAACACTGTTAGAATGTTTAGAATGTTAAACGGTCATCTAACAGATAACTGAGACATATTTATCTGGGTAAACCAGTGTTAACTGATAGAGACTGGTAAGCAAATTATATCAGCTGATAATACAACCGTACATTAATTCGTCTTTCACTGGCTCTCTTTCATATCTACATTAATTGTATCTGCTTTAATTTTATACAGACACCTGATAAATTTGACTTAATTTTGACTTGATCAAATGTACTTGATCAGACTAATTTATTGCGACAGATAATAGGGATATAAGTCGAGATAATAAATAATGTTTTCGTCGTGGTTTATCGCTTGTTAATATCACATGTTCATATTTTAATATACGTTAATGCCATATTTTAGGATACATTAATGACATATTTTAGGATACATTAATGCCTTATTTTAGGGTCCATTAATGTCTTATTTTAGGATACATTAATGCCATATTTTAGGATACATTAATGCCTTATTTTAGGTTATTTTAATGCCGTATGTTAGAATACATTATTGCCTCATTTTCAGTTGATTCTAAGTTGACATTTTACTCTTAGAAAGATGGTACTATAATTTCTCTATTTTCCTATTTTTTTAATTTATCTGCGTCATAAAAAGACAATGTCGTAACAACCTCTTTTGCCACAATTTATATTTGAAGATCTCCTATAAATAAACGTGGCTTAGTCGGAAAGTTTTATTTTGCCCTGATATTGATGTGCGTACCACAAGTGATTTCTTTCTGCGACATTTACTGTAAATTCTCTCATCATACAAAGACTTTAGAGAAAATTACTTTCTTCTCGTCGTCTGCTCCGTCTAACACACCTACCTATATAGGTCAAAATGTTTTTGTTTTTTTTCTGGTTTAACAAAATGGTTTTTATTTGAGGAACTACCGAAACATATGAAGCAACGTTTATTTATTTACATTCATGTGTTAAATAAAGGAGATACTTACCTTTCCTAATTGACGTATAATACAATGTTGCACCATCAAATGTTAAATACCACCGACAAACTGATTTACAGTCTCACTTCTTTCTAACACACTTTCTATCATTCCGTCTTTTCTGCATCAATTCCATTTTCATTTACTAATTTGACAGGTTATTACGGCCTCGTAAATTATGGAAAGCTGTCAGGCTTTTATTATTATAAAGCAGAAATTAGAACTTTGATGACAACTGCAATGTTGGACAGATTTGCAAACTGATTATACATCAGAGATCTAAGTTAATTTGAATATTAGGTAATGATTTTCATTGATCCATCTGTTGATTTCATTCAAGGTTATACAATATTACCCACCTTCGTTATGATTGAAGAATGTTATCAGCCTATCAAATTGACTTGAGAGGCAAATAAATTTCAAAGATCAGAAGATATCGAATGGTGATTAAACTAGAAATTAGCCAATTTTCTTACTTTAAGAGGTTTATAATTTTTACATAATAGGAATCAAAGAATGAAACCTATTTTTTTTTTTGAAAAGTGTGAATTATAGTTTGGCTTTCGCACGTGAAGTTTTTTGCAGCGGTGGCTTTCTTTTCATGAAAGTTATATTAACCAAGCCCTTAATCTTGTTTTGTCGATGATTTGCCTTTCAATAATCAATCTGGCAAGAGATAATTGTACACGAGGGAAAGCGTCAGCCAATACACAGTAGCATTATAATGTCATGCTATTGCGTGTAACATCATCCTGAAATGCTACACTTTCGAAAAACAAAGAACAATAATGCTCAAGTAGCATTTTCAATTATCAAGAAAAATTAATTTAACATTTTAATAAACCAGTGGCTTTTCTTGTGAAAAGAGTGGATTTTCTGTCTTTGCATACAACGATGCAATAGATGTTCAGTTGATGCTGTATTGTGATCAAAGTAATACAGGGCTATGCTTAATTGGTTTTAATGAAAATAACAATAACCATAAACCCTACATGTGGTACTTTATTGCAAGGATCACACAAATAAGAATAATATGTAAGGTGTTTGTCTTTAATGTGAAACAGCAAACCTCAGACTTATGAAAAGCAGACAGCCATTATTATGCCTTGTCAGAAGCCTTTCTTATAGTGAAGCTTAAACTCTAAACATGTATCAGCTTCCATCTAGCCATGCACTATGTACCCTATTTTCTGTCAATATCTTCCATCTAGTCATGCACTATGTACCCTATTTTCTGTCAACACCTTACATCTAGTCATGCATTATGTACCCTACTTTCTGTCAACACCTTACAACTAGTCATGCACTATGTACCCTATTTTCTGTCAACACCTTACATCTAGTCATGCACTATGTACCCTATTTTCTGTCAATATCTTCCATCTAGTCATGCACTATGTACCCTATTTTCTGTCAATATCTTCCATCTAGTCATGCACTACGTACCCTATTTTTTGTCAATATCTTCCATCTAGTCATGCACTATGTACCCTATTTTCTGCCAATATCTTCCATCTAGTCATGCACTACGTACCCTATTTTCTGTTAATATCTTCCATCTAGTCATGCATTATGTACCCTATTTTCTGTCAATATCTTCATCTAGTCATGCATTATGTACCCTATTTTCTGTCATGTATCATGTACTGTACTTTCTGTCAACACCTTACATCCAGCCATGCGCTTTGTGCTGTACGTTCTATGTTTATATTCATTATCTTACCAGTTATGAGCAGTTAAGTACATTATGTCGAAAAATGTAATTTGTTGCTTTAGTCATAGTGGGAAAATGATTGAATCTCATTGAATCCAGATCTGTTTCAGTAGTGATATAAATAGAGAGATAAATTTTATTATTCCTTTCATGCGTATTTCAATTGAATTTTCTTACATTGTCTCTGTAAAAAGATAATAATCAATTTAATGGGGGGTGGGGGTGTTACGAGTCTAGGCTCTTACAAAAAGTAACAAGAAAAGAGTGAAGACAGCAAGCTTTGTAAAATTTAACAAATTATTTATTCCCCTAGAAAACCAAGGTAAAAATGAGAAAAGGAACTTACTGTTTTACGAATCAAATCCAAAATTAATCCAAGAATTAAAAAATAGAAGTCCTATCATTAAAATGTCCTAAATGAATCAGAGTTCGAGTCCCGATGAAATTCCAAGATGGAAATCGATGACGTATGCAGTAGTCAGCGTTGCACTGATGTGTTAACAGTTTCTTTGTTGAATCACAGAAAATAATATTCCAGTTTGGAATTCCGAATATTTTTCAGTGAATGTCTTTGTCCAAGAATTCTGTATGAGCACTTGTATTTTCCAGGGAAAGAATCACTAATTCCATAAAATAAACATTTCAACTCAAACTGGTCACAGCAAAACACCTTTAAGTGTCAAATGTTTAGAGTCCAGACTGGCTAATTCTGATAATAACATGAGTTATAAGACTAACTAAAACGCAAAACAGATGCCCGGATGGGGGTCAAGAGTTCATCTTCCAGTACAACGTAGAAGCTTTTCACATGCCTAACATCACGTACTCTAGTATGGCCTTAGCTAAACTCAATGGTTCTTACTCTGGGAATGAATAATTAAAATTTTTTTTTTAAAAAAGTTGTTTGCTAGAAACCTTACTAGTTCATAATCAAGATCAGAAACTAGATACAGTGTTTCCATTACTGGTTGTTTATCAGAATTAACAGTCAGGTCAAACAGAACTGAATTAAATTTCTATTTAAAAAAAATGTCAAATCCAGTAGACAAAGTTATCATTACAATAACTTGCAATGAAATAATAAATAAAAACTAACAAACAAATAATTAAATTACATATACATAACAGGGGGTCTCCCTTTTGATAATAGAATCGAATTCGATTGATTCTATTGGTAGAATGCGATGGTAATACATCTATGTACAATCATGATGCACAGGATGCCTCTCATATTCAACAATACAGCAAAACATCGACTATCCGTGAGTCAAGTAACCGGATTATTCTTTCGGACGAACCACTACTGTGGGCCCCAAACTTTTTATATGTTACAATGAACACGTGTCTGTTATTGAAACTAATTCACCAATGACTATGCCAGTATGGAATATAGTAACAGAAATCAAGTATTAACGCAATGGATTATAAACTCAAAGAATTATAATGACAATTGTATTATGAAAATAAGTCATTTATTTTCAAAAGAGAAATAAAAATTAGGAGAAAGGGAGGGAGAGATGGAGGTGCAAAGAGATAAGGTTATTGCTGCATCCAGTTGTCCAGCATTAGAGTCGTATTGACAAGTGTTTGGTTGTCTGTGTATGTAAGAACATACATACATACATACATACGTACGTACGTACGTACGTACGTA
>JAECUM010066688.1:0-28083 GCA_016617855.1 Megalonaias nervosa | reverse complement strand
ATATATATATATAAACTCGATGCTCAATAGTCCTTAAATGAAAAAGAAACACATTTATTTAAAATATGCCAAGAGTTTATAAATATGTCTTAAATGAACGATAAAACAACCAACGAAATTTCATTGACCAAATTTTAGTGGTAATCTTCTTAATTCACGCATATTATATGACGATGATCCAATGATAAAGTATGGGCCTTTCAGTCTTGAAGGTAATATTTAGCCCTAGTTTGATAGCATCATCATCATAATGGGTGATGAAACACTTGGATTCTATTATTGTCTTGATCTAAAAGCAAACGATGTACATACCAAGAGCACTCGCACTGCAAAATTAAAAACAGCAATTCCCATGATGATGGCAACTAGGATTTTAGCTGTGTATCTCATTCCATCTGGCTCACCGCTGAACACCTAAGAAATAAATTTGAAATGGCACATCAGTACTTGCAGAAGAAAATAATTTCTGTTAGATATTGTTTCCAATATCGACTTCAATAGCTCCGCCTCCTCTCTTTGCAGGTTCATGTATGGACAATAGGTCCGATGCGCCTCCCCTCCCCCGCATGTGTTAAGAGGCAACTAATGGAGACAAAATGGTAACCACAGGGTAAGTCCGGCGTCTTTGCAGGATAGGATCCTATATTTCTAGCTAGCCACGCAATGTTTATGGGATTAATCAAATGATAGCTTCTTTCTTCTGACTTGTAAAGTTCACCATTAAAACTAAGGAAACCCTTCCAACGGCCATGGTCTAACACGTAGTGACAAAGGCAAATCTAGCAAGGATTCTACCTTTATTCATGTATATCACACTGTATAGCAATGATATAACAAATGCAACACTTCATTTTAAATTCATGCCATTTTCTTTCGCTCCGTGGAGGACGTAGAGCTTGCATTTGATGAAGTAATAGTGGCAGACAAGGTTCAAAAGAAAATTGAACAATTCCGCTAATGATTCGGAAACTGAACTGTTCCAAGTAAAGAAGGATGGCCAAGAATTCTCATCTTTGTGCAAACCGTTGCGAATAGGTAGTTAATCATTATCTTCCCTTTGTTATTGCAACAGCTTTCCAGTGTTTGCATTGAGAGCCATAAAAATGTAAAAACACTTGGCTTGGGTCAATTGTTTTAATGCCGCTGCAAAGACTTAATCCATGAAATGACTAATGATTGAATATCGACAACTTTTCAATTTGCTTTAGATAAATAAAGTACGCATATTATTGAAAGTCAACTACAAATATGTTTAATAATGGATAAGATTTTTACCTTCGTATTTTTTCCCATTTGCATGTACACTGCATAAAATACATGATGATCCAAAACATTATATTAATCGTTCTCCGATCCCATTTATGGAGGAGACCAAATTATTAGCACTTATTTTTTACCATAAACTAGCTTCTCTTCCAAATATTAGACACCTCATGGACAAAATATTGAAAGGCCATGTATTTTATATGATTCAAATCAAACTGAAATAGGAGAGCATACCGGAAGGTCTGACTCTGGGGATACCTGTCTTTAGTAACAGCTAACTTGAGAAAGGCTTTATCAGTTTGCGAATCTTACCTGCACAAACGTGACCAGATAGATGCACAACAAGGGACTAAGATAACTCTGTGAACGTTTAGAACTTCACCTTCCGAGAGATTATATGACGAAACAAAGAATTTACCACTTTATATCAGACTAAATAATCTGGCTCTTTTCCATAGCGCCAAATGTTCTGCTCTAATCCTTCTAATCCCGCGTGTGATGTCTTTAGTTACAAATACTAAACCTTGTACGATCGCAAACCATATATCTTTCCACGTTGTGGTCTAGGAATTGACCCTCATTTAAAACCGGCAAGAATCAAGTTTACTAGCACTCCAAAATAACATATTTCCAAATGATTACAACGCTTATTAATGTCATCGAAATCAATATGTCATCGTTACAATTAAAAAAATCATTTACCAGTCCTCATCTGACATGGTAAATGCAATGATTGAGAGATTCCCGTTGTCGCCATGCATCCTTGTATCAAACGATTCTAAAGATGAAGACAACGTTGTAGCTGTTGTTGCAACATCCCAAGGCGCCATATTGGACCTATTACCGCATACATCTCCATATTTTCCGCAGAAATTACCGCCATTCTCAAAAGGTACATCGAAACCTCTCATAATGCAAATTTCATATTTTTCTGGTTCTTTATAAAAACTTAAATATTCAAAACCCTAAATCTTACAACAATTTAATACCTCAAGTCTTACAGACACATGATTCACTCATAATATTGGAAACATTATTCTGCACTGTTTGCTTCCTAGTAATGAAAGAGCTGTTAAAGCAGTAGTAGTAGAATATGATAATCCTGAACCAAAAGAGTATTCTAGACCAGAAACCCCAATCTCCCTCCCAATTTTGGAGAGAGGTTTCCCAAACTTTTAGATTTATTTCATAATAATTCCAATTTTTATTAATTAACTGCGTTTTCTACGTTTTGATTGGATGTAAACGGTCACGTGATACTGATCTGGAATTTTTTACACATCGATAAATTCTGCGGACTACTTTTGGTTCCCTGTGTCCAGATCATTTGATGTGAAGTTTTATCTATATCAACGCTTTACACCCTAATAATAACAACAACAATCTCCCACCCACCCACTCCTGTGATTTCCGATCAAAAATGACAAGCCACAGATTAAAATCGACCATTAGAGGTTAAAACAATGTAATTGCACAGACCTTCCTGCACTCCAACACTCGCCCCTTTTGCCGAAGAAGGCATATGGCAGGCTTTAGAAGCCAATCTTCGGACATTATTGTATTTCACCTCGACAACATGTTACAGCGGCGGTTATTAAAGGTCAGGGTCATGTCAACAAAGGGATCTCACTAAAAATGGACACGATTTTGCTTTTGAAAGATCGAAATGTGTAGAAAGTAACAACGACGTTGCTATAACAACACGTGCCATACGCAAGCGTAATTTGCGAAAAAAAAGGAATATTCCTGGTGCAACCGCAACAACCATTTTTTTATATATTAAAATAATGATCATAACAATACATCGCTGGCATGGCCCGCTATGACATTCTACCCCGTATCACTGTATAAAGAATCAATGAATCTTGGCTGGTGAAGATAGGGCTATGTATTCTATCGCAGTTAAGAGGCTAATGAAAGAAAACTTCGAGGTACATGAAAGTGAATGTTTGGTTGATTAAATCTGCTGATCTGATGTTAGAAAAGAAGTAAATTGGAATTATAAGGATTAAATGATCATGGTTGGGTATTTATCGATGTGTAAATTTTACCTAATCACTCACAAAGTTTACATAAAGTCCTTCGGACTTTATTTACTTTGTGAGTGATTAGGTACAATTTACACATCGATAAATACCCAACCATGATCATTTAATCCTATATTATCCACCATCAATCTGACATATTGGATTTGATCTGACAAACAAATTTTGTAAAAGATTTAATTCAATCAAATATGTTGGTATAAAACCTAAAATAATAAGCGACTGTATCAAAAATGTTGGTCACCATTTATCATCAAAATATCGAACGGTATGGTTATTCGCAACTGCACGTGGCAGATGATCCAATGACATTGTTGATGAATGATATTTCTAAACATCTACTACTATAACCATATTTTATGATAATCTTTTTCATACCTGCCAACTCTCATTGATAGGATATCCGTTAACATACTGTCAATAATACGAAACTCGCGTATTAAATCATCCATATCATATTTTACACCTCGCAAGTAAGATCGTATCTGATCAAGTAATTTTTTGTAAGTGATACTTGCTGTTTTACAAGAATTTTTTTTTTGTTTCAAGTTTGGGTTCAATCTTTTTAAATGCTGTTGAAAGAGAGACACCGACACCAGATATTATTAACAAAAACGGATTTAATAATGCTCCACTTGAGATTATACCAGAGCCAGTCATTAACAATGGCAAATATGATATTACTCGAAGTATTCTACGGTAGTATTTATAACATTCTTTTACACACCAAAGGTTTTTATGATAAAATTTATAATATTGTACTAATGCTTCAACATCTTGTTTTGGAATTTCTTCTGAAATGTGATTGAAATCGATGATATGTTTTTTCATTGTACAATATTTGTTTACAGTTTTAAACAATATTAAAAACTCTAGTACCAACAATCGAATCAAGAAACTCACGGAACTTATTATTGTTAGGATCAGCTATAAAATCTCTGTACTTGTCATAAACATCTGACGAAGTATCATTATATCGTTTATCTGTTAGTACATCATTTCTCTTTAACCAAATAAATGAATCAAAAGTATCTCCTACTTCACGTTCAGACAAATCTATTTTATTCACCAAATTACTGTAATCTTTTTCCGTTTCATCAATATACCCTAATACCAAGCTTATTTGATCTAACGTGAAATTTTTAGAACAAGATGTTGTCTGATAATTGCATATGCGACTACAAAATTTGCTAGCATTAATTTTTAAGCTTATCTAGTTTAATTGTGAGAAGACCAATAACAGAAGCTACTTTTAACATTATTTTTTCATATGGTTTTGTGAGTATTTTCTCAATTTCATCATAATAATTTCGTAATGACAATTGTCTAGACAGCTGAATTGATGGAAATGGAACATCATCTTCTTCACTTATGTCGTAATAAGAATCAATTTTTACTTCCAACTTTGTTTTTGCTACTTCATCAAAAACCCTTTCTCGCTCATTATCACTAAGATTACTAATTTCATCGTCAAAATTTTTGATTATCTTTAGAGATCTGCTAACAATAATCGGATCAAATTCTAGTTATTTACGTATCATTGTCAAAATTGCGTTCGAATACACTTCAATAATTAACTCCGTATCAACCGTCATAGTAACGATTTTAATTAGGGTTTCTTTGTCGCGGTAGTACATGCCGAGATACTTAAAAATTTCTCGTTTTTAAAAACTATTATATAACTTCCTGTTTCTTCTTATTCCTCTTATCCTAGATTCCGATAGTTTGTAGAGACGATTATAGTTATCGCTCATTTGTTTTTCCTCCTGCGCTATTCGTGATTTTAATAAACTTGATCTCATTATTAAATTTATATTTTTGAAATAAAACTCAAGCAATATTTTTTTTAAACAGGATTTCAACTTGTTTTTGTTCTTCCAAACAATCATCAGGATGACAGTATCTGCTTATAATATCAAAGTTTTCTATTTCTTCTTTTAGTTGTTGTCCTCGCATATACATAACACGAACAAAATTTTTTCTTCTTCTGACAATGGCGAGTTTATCATTGGAATTGTAAATTTTTTTGTAGTATTCATCGCACGTGCAGCTAGTGATTCATTTCCAACAGCTTTTTTCTGGTTAAAAATATTATCATAAAATTCTCTCGCGACAGTTATAATTGGTGGTTCCGACATTATTTTATAGAATTAGATTAAATTTGATGATCGAGTGTGTATATTTGAAATGCTGTTAGTCCTGGAAACGGATGTTCAGCAGCGATAACATAAACTTGGAAATACAAGTACTTGTTAACAGTTTTTTCTGTTGGAATTGTAAAGTATTGTGTTCCTGAGATATACGTATTTGCTGTTCTATATAATGTTGTCCAGTTGACATCATCGTTTGATCCTTCAAACATCCAATTATAAATTCGACCAACACTAGAGTTTAATCGACCTCGCAAATGAAATTGCCAAATAGCAACTGCAGTAGGGCATTTAATTTTAATCCAAAAATTTTCAACTTCTCCGTTGGTCGTTCATTCATGTCTATCAGAGAAAGCGTAATAAGGATAATTTTCAGGATAATATGCTGATGCGCTTACCTCAAACCCAACTCGATTGTCAGTTGCTTTAAAAAGTGTTGGAATATACCCAACATTGCTTTTAGTTCGTTTTGCACCACCACCAGATAAACTATCAACATACGCTTTATTTGTCAGATCATTATGGTTAACTGGAACATATGTCGTAGTTATTTTATTGTCTCTCATGTTTATGCTGCCTGTCACTGGTCCACCGGATTTCTTAAAATATGGAGTAAGTTCTTCTTTAAACTGAGCATAACTAATAGCATCAGTTTCATTAGCTGGTGGCGAGGTTGTTGGTAATCCAGTTATTTTTGAATTTGACATAGATAGGTTACCTGTCATTGTGTCACCGGCTTTGTTAAGTTTATTATCGTCAACAGATTGTAGTTGCGCATAACTTACAGCTTGTGTGTTATCAACATTTGCTGGCGGATATACAGATTCTAAACCAAACACTCGTCGACCTGTCATGTTAATATTACCTGAAACTGTCCCACCGGTTTTATCAAGTTTGTTATTATCCACATACTTCAACTGTAAACAACTTACAGCTTGTGTTTGATTTAAGTTTGCTGGTGGATATCCAGTCTCTAAATTTATAATTTTTTCCTGACATATCTAAGTTACCGCTTAGAGTTCCGCCAGATTTATCTAGTTTATTATTGTCGATGGATTTCAGTTGTGCATAACTAACAGCTTGTGTATTAACAACATTTATTGGCAGATAATTTGTTTCTAAACCTAGTACTCGTTGATTTGACATAGACAGGTTCCCTGTCATTCTATCGCCAGTTTTTTTTAGGTAACTCGATAAATCAATATTGCCGTTTGTTATTGTAGCCGACGAATCTCCTAATGTTGTTCCAAATTTTGAATAATGGCTCATTATGTAAATTATATAACATAAAATTGTATAACAATAATGGCAAAATCGTCGATATTAAATTTTGATACATAGCGGTTGGTGAAACATAAACATAACAACGAACTTCCAGATTGTCATTATCTTATTGCTGGATGAACTGGATCGGGAAAAACAAATTTGTTAATGAACTTACTGTTAGGTGATAATTTTAATTACGATCGAGTTTATATTTATACAATTAATCCACAACAGGATAAGTATGAGCTACTTAACGAAATATAATAACAAAATTCGTGATGATCTTGATGCTGGTGAAGAATTTTTTATTATCAAACAACCAGAAGAACTTGTTCCAGTTAATCAACTTGATTCGTCAGAGCATAAGATAGTTGTTTTTTGATGATATTCCGCTAAACAATGTAGAGATGAATAAAATAAGATCATATTTTTCACTGTCGCATAATAAGAAATGTAATTCTATTTATCTCGCCCAAGGTTTTTATAATGTTGACAGATTTATCAGACGAAATACTGGTTGTTTTATATTATTTCCTGGACTGGACAACGTTGATGTTAGAAATATCGCGAACGAGCAATGTGGCGATATAACTAAAGATAAATTATCGAACTTTACCACAAGGCAACAGCGGATAAATATAACTTTTCTTGTTTGATAAATTAACACATAATCCAACTAAAATGTTTCGTTGTTGTATTGAAACTTATCTGCAGTAAGTTTTTGTTTTCAATGTCTTTCACCTCTTTAAATTTTATAAAATTTATATATAATAAAAATGGATAAACGAGCAAAATACAGAAAACATACAGAAGATTTTAAAAAAAACTTGCTCAATCTCAAGCAGCATTTAAGCGAAAAGTGCAGCAAGCACGACGTGGACAGATAGTTGCCGCAGAAACAGCAGCTACAGTTTTAAAACCAGTTACTGAGGCTCTATTTGGAAAACAACCGGAAACTAAACCACTATCAGAAGAAGAAGTTTAAAAACTACAAGAAAAAGGTTTGGTTGGAATTGTTAAAGAACAACAAGAAGCAGCTGCCGCAAAAATTGTTGCTAGATCTGACGAAGAAAGAAAAATATTAGCTGAAGAACTTTCAGCACATATTCTTAATCCTGTTGCTAGACAAGCTGAAATAGATCGGCTTGTTAATAATCCACTGGCACTTGAACGAAGATTATCAGAATCAACATCAGTTGTACCAATTGGAAGAAGGTTGGGCGAGATGACGAAAAAAATGGAAGAAGCAGGAGATGTACTGAGGGAGATTTTGAGAAAAGAATCTCCTTCAAGAGGATTATCACAATTTGAAGAGTCTTTAAAAATTATAAATAACAAAATAGAAGAGGCGAGTATAAATTATTTAACCTAATCTACAGTTTTAAAGATTCAAGAATATACGAGATTCAAAACAAAAATTATAATGCTGACAAAAAAGTTGCAATGTTAACGCAATTATCGGAGGAAAATAAGAAACAGATCGATTTGGTAATACCGGAAAATAGAGAATATTACAAAGCTATTGAAAAATAACGACGAGGCATTATCGTCGATCTTTATATTAAAGCTATTAATCGAATAATAAATGAAAAAACGTTCGATCATCATGGCAATGTTTTAAGCACCGTAGCAAATGAAATAGATTTAGTATCAGCTGCGAGTCTGGTGGAAACTGAGATACCAGAGAGCATAAAATTTCCAGCAGAGATTGAAAAACCACTAGTTATATTGTCAGGGAAAATTGAAAGTAAAGAAACAATTAAAAAAAAAAGTTAGAAGACAAAATATCAAAATCAAATTTTGATAATTTTATAAAAGAAAATAGGTTTGCAAATATTGATAATATTAAAAAATGGTCAGTAGGTGACTATAATGGTATGATTAGAGCATTAGATAATATTATTAGAGATGACGAGGAAGTTTATAAAAAAAAATAGATAAAGCTAAAGAAGAAGAAATTAAAACGTTTTATAAGCATGCTAGAGATGGTGTCATTGCTGGTGTCTTTAAAGATACAGCAGAAAAAATTAGATCCGGAAATTTAAGTTATACAAAATTTTATGATGAGTTTGAATATAATGAGAATATTCGTACAAGTAAAAAAACTGGAACAGGAGTCGGAGACTCTCGAGTTAAAATATATACATCAGTAGTCGACATGATAGGCAGATTAATGTTATTGATATCATCGAAGGAAGCTGGAAGTGCTGGTGCTGAAATTGACAATGAAATTATTGATATACTTGATCATTTGAGATCGGAAATTTTTTTTTAACATCTGACGAATACAAAACTTTACATCGCGATTTGATATAAATGTTAACCAAAACTTTAATTTTGTAAAATATTTTTATATAAAAAATGTCAACAACATTATTACTTGACTCTAGTACAGACGCGAAAGATAGCGCAAATTTTTCAGTAAATTATATTCCGCCAATGCAACTGGATACTGATATGAGATTGGACTAATTTCAAGTACATGTTGGCATTCAATGGCTAACGTAAAGACTGATGTCAATGATGAATTTTCATTTACTTTAACTCAAACTCCAAGACCTACGTGGAAAACAGTTAAAATTCCACAAGGAGCTTATAATGTTACTGATTTAAATAAAATAATAAAAGAGCTTATAACAAAGGCTGGCGGCGTCGCTGATAATTTTGAGCTGACACCGAATTATAATACTTTACGAGCTAGAATAACATTAAAAAATGATATAATAGTCAATTTTGGATCTCCAGCAAGTATTGGGTCGTTGATCGGATTTACTCAGACGAATTATGAAATTTCAGTAGGAGACACTGCAACGTATGATGGTGATTTGCCAGTAAATATAACTGACGTAAACACAATGTTGATAAATTGCTCTATTGCAACTGGATCTTACTCAGCTCGAGGTAGTAAAGGACAAACAATATATAGCTTTTCGCCGGACCTTCCACCGGGATCGCTCATGCAAATTAGTCCACGGCAAGTTATTTATTATCCGCTAAATGCTGAAAATCAGATAACAGCAATAAATATGCAGTTGACAGATCAATCTGGGCGACAACTAGATTTAAATAATGAGGTTGTTACTTACTATTTACACTTACGCGCGATCACTTCGTGATTGACTATTGTTTTATACAACCTCAGATATAATGAAACAAAACAAAATTTACAGAAGAAAAATTATTGGTGGATTTTTGGGAAATATATTTACTAAAATTATTGAAAATTGCACTTGACGCGTCAAAAGCTTTTGCAACTGGAGCTGCATCTGCTGCTGGAACTGCTGTTGGACAAAAGGTTGTTGATAAAATTAAAGGCACACCGTCTACATCTGAGATAAAACAAATTATATCAGAAATCGCTCCAACAAAAGAAACTCAGCGTGCTATGATAACAACAAAAAACTTTTATCGCCAAAAGGCGAGCAGATTATACAAAAATTAATATCTAAAGTAACAGCGCCACAATAAAAGTTTATATAATCTAATAAATAAAAAATGTCTGTTAAAAATTATCTCGATTTTGCAGAAACTTATGACATCGATGACACTGTAACAGAATTGAGTATGTTGAATATCTCGACGAAAATTCTAATGAACCAAATAAGGCTGGTGTCAGAACATTTAACACACGAGATGAGGATGTGTTTCTACTGCCACACAAAGCAATATTAGAGGTTGGTGGACAACTGTTAACTGTATTAGGAGCTGATATTCCTGATGAAGCGGAAATAGCTCCAATAAATAACGGCTGGGGCTTATTTAAAAGTGTCAGATATCAGCTAGCTAACCAAACTGTCGAAGATATTTCCAGTCACCTACAAGTTGCAAGTACAATCTTAAACATTATTTTGTTTTCCGACCATTACTCCAGATCAACTGCAACTAATATGATGTGGTTTAAAGATACTGGAGCTGGAGGTGTTGGATTTGGAGAATTTATTTCAAAAGGTGTTTTGATTTGGCGCTGATGCCAATGCAGATCTTGCAAGTGTAAGAACTTTTCTTATTGTTAACGCAGTCGCGCTAGGTATAGCCGCACCAGCTGCAGCCGCTGATGTAAATGCTACAAGAGTCTCACTTATTGCTGTTTGTAATAATCTTGGTATAACACCACCAGCTGCAGCTGCAGACGGTGTTGCAATGTTAGATTTGATTAATAACACAATTAGCCTAAGATATCCACGTTACAATGAAGGTTTTACAAAAAGAAAAAACTTTCAGTAGAATCATGTCAAATTACAATGATGCTGCCATTAAGTACACTATTTGGCTTTTGTTGCGACTACAACAAAGTATTTCGTGGAGTTAAACATACACTTATTTTAGATCGAGCGGAACAAAATGATTGTATTTTTCATGCAGCTGGGGTAGTTGAATGCTAATTTGCTATCACTCGACTTGCGTTGTGGATGCCACGTATAACGCTGTCAATCACTAAAATGGCAGATTTAAATGATATGCTGCAAAAACACACAAACAAAATTTATTTTCAGCAACATAAAATATATCAAACAGCTGTTCCAAATACCACCGACTACACATGGCGAGTCACAACATCAAATGAACAACTGCCACGGCAATCATTTGTTGTATTTCAACGGCAAGTGCGACGTAATGATCAAGAACAAAATAATGCAATATTTGATAATGCCGATGTTAGACGAATATATGCTAGACTAAATTCAAAGCAATAGCCAGAACGAGCGATAGAATGTAATTTTACGGATGACGCTAACAAAAATATTACTCGCCCTTACATGTATCTGCTCGACTCAGTGCAAAAATATCAGAATGTTGGAGACGGATCTCAGATATCAGTAGAGGAATTTCGTACACTTTACCCAATATTTTATTTTGATGTTAGTAAACATAGCGAGCGAGCTGTCGACTCAACAGCTGATATTGAAATCACTTGGACAGTTGGAGCAGTTCCAGTAGCACAGTTGTACGTGTACGCGTTGGTGATCAGCGTCAGATCCACAACGATTGATTCTGTTGGAGGTGAAATGACCGTACAAGTTTAATCTGTAATTTTTATATAATGACAAAATATATTGTATAAGAAATATATTTGACTGATAGTCAAGTCAACAAATTAACAGCTGCTGTTGCAAAGCAGAGGCAGGTATCATTAAAAATAAAACCCAAACACCAAAGGTGTTGCCGAAGGTGTTTCCAAAGGTACTTTAACAAAATTAATGTTAACAAAAAACAAATAAATAAGTATAACCGCGGCAAACCTTTTGTTTTAAATTTAAGTGCCACACAAATAACAGCAATGGCAAAACACGGCGGTTTCTTCGGTCCGGCACTATCCGTAATGGCCAGAACGTTAATACCAAAACTTTTGCCGGTGTTAGGTACATTAGGATTAGCAGCAGCGTCTGGAGCAGCATCTGGCGCAACGAAAAAAGCAGTTGAAGGTCGTGGTATAAAGAAAATAGTCTAAAGATAAATATAATGCCACGACGAAAAACAGCAAAGAGAAAGACGACAACGAGAAAAAAAGACGCGATCTCGTCGAAGAACAAGCAGAGGCGGATTTATAGGACCGTTGCTGGCGGGAGTAGCGGGAAGTCTACTGCCAAATCTGCTGGGAATAGGCAGAGGACTAACATTGCCGGGTACACGCCTGCGTTAAGTAACTTTGATATACTTGATAAGCTAAAAAAAAAGTAAAACATTTCCACGGAGTTTATTCCAAAGATGAACTTGACGCGATTCCGCCGCGAGCGTCGTTAGGCTCGTGTGTGATAAATATTCAAGATTTCAATAACGGATCTGGCACACATTGGGTAGCTGTTTTAAGAACAATTATTTTGATTCATTTGGACTTCCACCAAGTGATGCAATAAAAAAATATGTCTCGAAAACATAAAATAATTAATTATTCGTCTAATCAAATTCAGCCTGTTGGAACTTCTGCTTGTGGATACTAATGCGTGATGTTTATAAAACAAATGTCTGATTCTAAATTTGATTTTTTAAAATTTATTTTACAGTTTGACAAACAACCTTGCCTCGCCAATGATAAAATTGCATTGAACTTCTGCAGTTGTATCTAAACTTACAAAAATATAATGTCAACATATTGTCTCAAATGTAAAACTAAAACAGAAAATATCAATGAAACAACAGAAAAAAAACAAAAAATAATAGGATGATGCTAAAAAGTTTTTGCGCAATCTGTGGAAAAAGAAAGAGTATGCTTTCGAGGAAAACTCCAACGCCAACAGTACCATTGTTGGGAGCTGGTTGCTCTGACGTTATTTTAGTAGACGACTAATTAATAATGATATGCAAGTGCGATTGTGATAGAGATTTATGTCTTGAGCAAAATAAAATTGTTACATACTGTCAACAATGTAACAACAGAGAAATAATAGGAACAGGCATAGACATACATAAAGTAATTGGCAAATTGCCAAAACTAAAAGGCGGTTGGACATTGCCAGGCCATAAATATACTGGATCTTATAATCCGCTAGATAAACAACTTGACGAGAACGATAATCCGCTGCCAGGACAAGAACCTTACAATCAAGCTGATGCAATAGCAATGCGTCATGATATCTGCTACCAGGACAATGAACAAAATAAGCACGGCTGTGATAAGGTGATGTTAGACGAACTTCGTGATATGAAACGGGCAAACGGCCTGCTTCACAGGCTACGAGAGCGTATTGACAGAAAGCTGGTGCAGGGTTTTATTGGAGCAAAATATAAACTCGGACTCAGAAAAGAATTATATGATGATCTTGCCTCAGAGCTACACAAACCTAAAAAAAAAAGTTTACGCCATGTAAAGTTGTCGCAAATGCCGTCGATGATATCTGGGCGATAGATTTAGTTGATGTGTCAAATCTAGCTGAATTTAACGCTGGCGCGAAATATCTTTTTAATGCTGTAGATGTTTTTAGCAAATATGCTTTCAGTGTACCGGTTTCAGATAAGACAGGAACATCAGTAGCTGATGCGTTAAAACAAATAATAACAAGTACAGAAAGAAAACCAAATAGAATCTGGACTGATCATTGAGCAGAATTTTTCAATAAAAAGTTCGAGCAGTTTTTGCTCCAAAATAATATTTAAAAAATGTCACTGGAAATGAAGGTAAAAGCGTTGTCGTCGAGCGATTTAATCGCACACTAGACGAAAAAATTCATAAGTATTTGATAGCTAAAAATACAAATAAATATATTGACAATTTACAGAACATTGTTGACGAATATAATAACACGAAGAACAGATCAGTAAAAATGTCGCCAAATGACGCAATTAAAAATCCAATATTAGCAAACGAAAATATGTACCGCCGACATAAATTTAAAGTTGGTGATAAAGTTGGAATTTCTCTGACGAAAAAAAACATTTGAGAAAGGATTTACTCCAAACTGGAGCGAAGAAGTATTTGTTGTTGATAAAGTACTTTTAACAATCCCAGTTACATACTCGTTGAAAGATTTATTAGGTGAGCCTATAACTGGTAGTTTTTACGAGCAGGAACTTCAGAAAACTTCCCAAGACGTTTTTGTTATTGAAAAAGTTATTAGAAAGCGCAGCGACAAAAGTTTAGTTAAATGGAGAGGATATAGCGATAAATTTAATAGCTGGGTACCAACTAAGTCGATTTCAACCCTGATTTAATCAGGTAAATAATGTTATTATAAATTTGTTCGTATTTCATAAGTACAGATTTACATTTGATAGTTTTACATAACGAAATTAAATGTAATTTTCTTGAACTATCGACTGACATTAAATTAAATATTTTATCAAAAATAAAATCATATTTTATATTTCTTTGATGGCCAGTTACTTTTACGTTAAGAAAAGGTTTGATAAGCTGCCAAAATATTTGTTGTTCGGCAACAGTAAAATTAAATTTTATTATTTTTTTTAGCGATATGATATTTAACATTATATCGTCCAGTTGTCGGCCTGGTGTAATTTTTTCTGTCAGCGACAGCAACGCTGTCATGTTTTGTCGTCATTGTTGTATAAAATGTCATCTTCGCCATAACCAGCAGATTTGTCTATATCGCCAGAGATTGTGTCGTTGGCGAATTTGTCGCTGGCGATTGTATCATTGGCGACTTTGTCACTGGCGATGAAATCTCCCGAATATATATCAGCAAGTCGTTTCATTAAATCCATATTATAATATATCTTTATCTAATTTATAATAATAATGGCCAGCGAAACGAAATCCCCTGATGTAAAAAATCATCAGAAAGTTAATATATTAAATTACAGAGAATTAGCTGAGGCAGTTAGAAAATGTCTGTCGGGTTATAGTGCTTATTCGGTTAATGTTATTGTGACGCAAGGTAATTCTGATAAGATATTTCTGACAGTAGCAGAAAAAAATAAACTTAATGATAATCCATTAATAACATTAAAATTTGATCGTGATGATATTTTGCTGCTTGCTCACAGTTGCTTAACTAAAACCGAGCTAAGAAATATCATTAATTGTCATATCTGAAACCAAATCTGTCAAAAGTGGATGTTGACGTTGTTGATTTCTTTACGCCATCAGCTACATCTTTCACTGATTGTGAATTAATTTTATGATATTTTGCAGCAGAAAATTGATTTCAATTTTATTTCTTCTTTAGTCTCTATATTTACTGAAATTACTTGTCTAGCATGTCTAGCGCCGCCAGTATCTCAGCTTCTACTATTTTCTTTTTGTGTTACCAAATCTAAATTTTCAATGCGATTGCCTGTTTTAATTTTGTTAATATGATCAATAACTAAATTATTTAAAATAGTACCATGAAAAACATCATATACAAACCTATGGGATTTATAACCAACTTGATCAGTTTTTATTCCTCTAACTGTTATCAGTAAATATCCATCTCTATCCAAATTTCCTAGTACTTTTTTGTTTTTTTATTTCGAATAATTCCCCGATCATTAGCCTCATATAGATCAAATACAGGATGTGGCTGATACTCATTTTGTAAAGCTAAATATCATCAGTAATCGAATTATTGACTCGATATACTCGCTGTCCAGCTGGGATGTCATCACAAAATAAACTATAAACAAAATCTTTTCTAAACATTTCGGTTATATCTGTATTATCTCCTTTTACTGAAATTATCATTCCAGCTGGTGTTGGTTTTCCTATAGGTTTTTGAGATTTTATACAAATAACTGAACCAAGTGCATTTGCAGCATATAAGTTGTACTTTGGATGTACGTGATAAGTTTCTTGCTCTTCCGCTGTCAATCTCATATATCTCAGAATTTCTGACATTATATATACAGGGATTTATGTCTCTAATTGATTTTCAATTAAATATAAAATATACTATATATAATGTTAAAATTGCGTGATATTGCTAAAAAGAGCATTATCAAAGCAGAACAAATTGCTAGTGCATTTTCCGGATAT
The DNA here is from genome assembly GCA_016617855.1 of Megalonaias nervosa. Classification (NCBI taxonomy): domain Eukaryota; kingdom Metazoa; phylum Mollusca; class Bivalvia; order Unionida; family Unionidae; genus Megalonaias; species Megalonaias nervosa. The sequence continues at coordinate 11,947 of JAECUM010066688.1, read as the reverse complement.
GATAACCGTTACAAATTTGATAATCAAAATGTTTTAGCGAATTTTAACTCCACAAATTTATATCATCTTTAACAACCTGTTGTATCTCAAGAACTTGCAGCTCATAAAAGTATCAAACTAATAGTTCAGTATCATATGATTTTATCAAAGTTACATGTAATCGAAAAAGATTTACTTGATATAATCTTTGAAAATACAAATTTTGACAGTGAAATTTCTGAACCATATTTAACAGCTAAATCACGAAAAATATTAATTGGAACAAATATTGCCACAGTCGCCGACGAAATACACCAAGAAATAAATAAACAATTGGAGGAATTTACTTCATCAGGATCGGGTTGGAAATTTGAAATGATAAAAGAAGTTTTAATTCACACAGCAAGATATAACGTACTTCGCGGCAGCGGCGTTAATAGCGCTGGGTACGTTGATCTCCCTCAAAAAATTAAAAACAAAAAATGTTGTATAAATGTCAAAAACAACGACGATCAATGTTTTCGTTGGGCAATTTTGTCGAAGAGACATCCTCAGAGTGACAACAGCGATAGAATTGAAAAGTATTTGCCATACAAAGACGAACTAGATTTTAACGGAATAACTTTTCCAGTGGCAGAAAATCAGATACCAAAGTTTGAAAACAAAACAATATTTCAGTAAATGTTTTCGGACTAGATGAGCGAGAAAATGTTTATCCAAGGTATATTTCAGAGACTGCTACACAAAAGACAACAAATTTATTATTTTATCGAGGACATTATTGTTGGATAAAAAACTTTAACGGCTTAGTTGGCGGACAGTATAATAGAAATAAAAACAAAAAATATTTTTGCTATAGTTGTTTGCAAGGTTTTTCTAGCGATGGAAAACTGCAAGAACATCTCAAATACTGTGTCAACGTTCAAAGAATAACTATGCCCGGCGAAAAAGAAAAAGTATTAAAATTTAAAAATTATGATCATAAGCTAAATATACCTTTCGTTATTTATGCTGATTTTGAGTGCCTACTCGTTCCAGTGGCTGGCGCTGAAAATAATCCTAATAAATCAAGTACAAGAAAAATACAGCAACATGTTCCTTGCTGAGTAGCTTATAAAGTAGTTTGTTGCGTCGACGATAAGTTTTCATGTCCGGTTAAGTTATACAGATGTAAAGATAGTGAATCTAAAGTCCAGCAATTTGGCTGCTAAAACTTCTTATAGATGATGTTAATAAAATTTCTAACAAATTATTTAAGACAGCTTCAATGAAAATAACATCTATGCAACAACTTGAATTTAACGAAGCAGTTGATTGTCATATCTGCGAGAAGTTGTTGGGCGATGATAAAGTTCGTGATCATTGCCATTTAACTGGGCAGTACAGAGGGGCAGCTCATAATAATTGTAATTTAAAATTTCATTCACCAAAGTTTATACCTGTCGTTTTACATAACTTTCGCGGCTACGATAGTCATATCATTGTAGAAGCTTTTGGTGATGATGAGGTTAAATCTAAACTAAAACTAAATAATAAGATAAAATGTATACCAAATAATTTTGAAACATATATGTCAGTTACTCTCGGAAAATTATGTTTCATTGACAGTCTGCAATTTATGGCAGCATCATTAGATGAGCTTGTCAAAGGTTGTAGTAATTTTAATAATCTAAAAAATTGTTTTGGAGAGAAATTTAACCTGTTAACAAAAGGAAAGTTATCTTCCCGTATGAGTATCTCGACGACTGGAGTAAATTTGATCAAACTTCTCTACCCGGCAAAGACAAATTTTACTCGCAGCTAAAAGGCGAAGGTGTGTCAGACGACGAGTAGAAATATGAACAAGAAATTTGGAATAAATTTAGTTGTCAAACATTTGGTGATTATCATGATATATATTTGAAAAGAGATGTATTACTACTAGCAGATGTTTTTGAAAGTTTTCGTCAAGTTAGTCATAAAAATTATGGACTAGATCCCTGCTGGTATTATTCTGCTCCCGGGCTGTCGTGGGACGCTCTACTAAAAACAAGCAAAATAGAATTGGATCTCTTGACAGATGTCGATATGTTTAATTTTATTGAAAAGGGTATCAGAGACGGAAATAGCGTCATAACAACAAAATATGCAGTAGCTAATAATAAATATCTAAAACATTATGATAAAAATCTCCCATCCAATCATATTATTTATCTGGATTGCGTGAATTTGTATGGGTATGCAATGTCAGAGCCAATGCCATGCGGTGGATTTCATTGGATAACTCCAGATCAATTTCTTAAAGAAACTGAAAAAATTTACCAAAGTATTTTTCATAATTTGTTGAAGTTGATCTAGATTATCCTAGATCGTTACATGATCTACACAACGACTACCCATTTTGTGCAGGGTCTATGATGATAGATTACAATTTACTATCGCCTGAGCAACGAGCCATGACAACAGCAAAAAATTCCATTGTTATCAAGTTAGCTCCAAATTTGCTAAATAAAAGAAATTACGTGATACATTACAAAAATTTAAAACAAGCAGTAGATGCTGGACTAATTCTGAGAAAAGTCCATCGAGTACTAAAATTTAATCAGTCTAGGTGGATGTCAAATTCTATTGACTTAAATACCAAACGTCGTGCTGTGGCTAAGACCGACTTTGAGAAAAACTTTTTCAAGTTAATGAATAACTCAGTTTTTGGAAAGACAATGGAAAATATTCGAAAAAGAGTTTCTATCGAAATTGTAAACGACATAAATCGCAGTAGTAAATTAGTTAATGATGATGATTTTGTTATTATGAAAATATTTAATGAAAATCTTGTAGCAATACAACGACGAAAGACAAATTTAAAATTAAATAAACCAATATATGTTGGTGCAGCTTAACTTGATATATCAAAGTGGCTGATGTAGGACTTTCACTATAATTTTACCAAAAAGCAGTGGCCAGATTCAGAGTTGCTATTTACTGATACAGATTCGCTAGTTTATAATATAAAATGTGAAGATGTCTATAAAGATATTTGTAACCGCCGTGACCTATTTGATTTATCAGATTATCCGACAATAGTGGATTTCATGATGATGCAAATAAAAAAGTTATTGGCAAAATGAAAGACGAATTTATGTTTGTGCCGGTGAGAGAGTTTGTTGGACTTCGAAGTAAAATGTATACCGTAATTCTCGACGATAATATACTGACAAAGAAAGCGAAAGGTATTTCTCGTGGGTATGTAAAAAAAAAATGTATGAAATTTAACGATTTTAAATCAGCGTTAAACAATAAAGTTAGCTTTATAAAAACGAATATTATGAAATCCAATCTTCACAAGCTTGAAACTGATACGATTATTAAGCGTGGACTGAGCAATTTTGATGATAAAAGATATTGCAAAGACGGAATTAATACTCTAGCACTTGGTCATTACACCAGTACAAAAAATGATATCTTTAATTAATTTTTGGCAAAACTTTAAAATTTAACATTATTCGATTTAGTTAGTAGCAACCTACATGTGAGGAGATATATTTATGTTTCAAAGAAGGGAAATAATACTGTCTTCCAGATAACATAAATCGTATTTGGATTATCGGACATAGTACAGTATCAGGTTAATATACATACAAATCTGATGTAACAATCTTTCCTTCTATCGTTCAAAATCATCTGATCTAGTAATTTTAAGACCTTAGAATTAGAAAATATATGAAACAGATGTTCTGTATTGATTTATGTGTTAACCTTACACTTGGATGTAAATTGTTCTTCTCATTATGTAAAGCTTGGTAAAAACCCACTATCGATTTTTCAGACTGCAGAAGTCTGTATGCTTGTAATGTATACAGCCGCTGTATTAAAGCTTAGCACAGGATTTCGTTTTTCTGTACAAATAGACGGTAATATATTTTAATCAGCATAGAAATGTGTAAGATTTCAGATTTCGCGATTTATAATAATGTTTTTCAAAATCAGAAAATGAAATGCTATTCAAAATCAGGTAACTGGTAAGTATATGATAATTTTTTTAACATATACATGTAACCGAATGTCATGGCTCAGTGCAGGAATGTTGGATTCTCGTACTGAAGATCTGTGGTTCGGTTCCCGTAACAGGCACATGTCTGTGGGTAGGTTCTGGATTACCATTTTTCTTAAGATAATTGGGAGGGTCCGGAGAAACCCTTGAAATTCAACAGAAGAAATACACTCTCCCAAGATGTCACCACGTGGTGGGTGTACTTTTGCACTCTCCTCGGGGTGATCATGGGGAGAATGTACAAAGTCTGTTGGACGTAGATAAGGCTCCCCCGTTTGTATGTGCCGTCCCTTAGAATAAGTTTATGTGTTGTGCCGCCCTATATGTTTGTGCCGTCCAAAAATAAACAGCAGGGTGATGTGAGCTCGTGACCTTGTGACCTCACTGAAGGGGTACTCCTCACAAGGACATTCACCAGACAAAAAAACCCACCTCATTAGGTGCCTGTGGGCCACAAGAAAGGCCTTTAACCAATGAAGAGTGCCCGTGGGCCACAAAAAAGGCCTACATGAAATAAACAGGCCCTCTGAGTTTCTAAAGTTTCGGTTTCGGATATTTAGAAATTCGCCGGGGGGTATGTCTGAAAGGGACTCTTAGAACCTTATGGTAAAAAGATTTACTGACAATGACTGACCCCGTGGAATGGTAGACCGATCGTCATCCTGCTGTTTATTTTTTGACTTTTAATTCTGTACATGATTATCAAAATGTGCGTCAATAAATGTCATCAAATCATCTGCCACGTTCAGTTGCGAATAACCATACTGATCCATATTTTGGTGATAAATGGTAACCAACATTTTTGATACAGTCGCTTATTATTTTAGGTTTTATAACAGCATATTTGATTGAATTAAATCTTTTACAAAATGTGTTTGTCAGATCAAATCCAACATGTCAGATTGATGGCGGATAATATGAAATAAATCTAGAGGTCTGGGAAACCTCTCTCCAAAATTGGGAGGGAGATTGGGGTTTCTGGTCTAGAATCCTCTTTTGGTTCAGGATCATCATATTCTACTACTACTAAAGCAGCCGAAGCTACCTTGCATCCACATATTTCTGAATGATAGATTATGTATATTGACTTCAAATGTTAGATAAGTTGCATGTTCTGTATCCTTGCCTAAATTAGAGGAATGAAAACTCTATAAACAAGTTTTGCAACATGAAACCATCATTAGAGGGTGGCACCAGTCGTATAAGATTGATCTCAGTCACCATGCATGTACTGCCAGTGTCCTTTGACAGCAGAACATATTCATGTTGAGTATATTGACTTTTGCATTGAAACAGATGTATTTGATTATGAACTCATTTATGAAGCTTTTTCATGACGTACCCGCTGAAAAAATCTTGAATTCTACAAAAGAATGCCACTTGTAGAGCGAGTTTACAACCCATATTGTAAGGATTTTATATTTTAAACCCTTATTTATATTTTAAACCCTTATCATTTATTTTATATGACTTTGAAAGTATTCTAACTCTTTCAGTTTTGTAACTTTACATTTCAGGAGTAAATATTTACTTTTCTTTCAAGAATTTATATTCCAAAGAGTGAAAGTAATTCTACTTTTACAAGGCAAGAACGTCTTTAAGCCGGCAACTTATAACCAGGATTGTGCTGATATACCTTTTAAGCCCCATATATATTAAATCATACTGTACAAGGGTCTAAAACAGCTTACATTTTAAACTAAGAACAATTCAGTCAGCAATTTTGTGGATTTAATGCATAGCAGTAAAGAATTCATGTCTACTGACATGTATTATACAAATTGCTTACCCCGATGAATTCAGTAACGAGGAAGGAGAAGCTCGGTTGTATGGCTCCTGCAATAATAGCTGTGAGGCATCCCATAACAATAAGATACCATTCAGGAGCGTTGAGACGTAAAATTCGTTTCATTGAAAATTCAGGCAGATTTGTTTCCTCCGTTTTCTCTTCTGAAATCTGAAAACGTAATCAACAAAAATGACTGTATGAAAGTATATATCCATATTATGAGAAATGCAATAATACGTTGCCAAGATTTTAAGGTCTTTGGTTCAACTAATTCATTGCTATGAATGTTACGAATTAAAGAGGAAACGAACTTAAACTTGCAGCTAATTATTGAAATTATCACTGCCCAGGCAAGATTAAACTGTTTTATTGAAGTAACTTGCCATCATTGCTTTGGATTTCATTTGTTCAAAGATAATATGCTAGAATAAGTTCTTAGAGAACTGAAAAAGAAGGAAAAGATTACAGAAAAATCAAACTTAAAGCCTCTTAAATATATTCTTGCTTCTGATAACATCGCTGTATGCTTTTTCTCGTAGAAAAGCGGACGACATTTTTAGTATAAACCTACCAATTTACGACTCTCTTGTCTGAATAATTGGCTTTGGACTGGTACTGGTGAACCCATGTTCCTCGACGGGACATCCACTAACGTTTGCTCCAACTCTTCCAACACTGGATAATATGAATAAGATTTTGAGAAATATCCAATACATTGGCCTTTCTGCAATTAAAATTAGAAACGATAGTGTTCCTTGCTGGCCTTTCTACAATTAAAATTAGAGACGATAATGTTCATCGCTGGCCTTTCTGCAATTAAAATTAGAGACGATAGTGTTCCTTGCTGGCCTTTCTTCAATTAAAATTAGAGATGATAGTGTTCCTTGAATAGTTTTGACTGAACTTAAGAATGTCTTCTATGCAATCGGATTACTTTGTATCTCAGACCTACACGACTATTCTTAAAAATATATTATTGTCAGTACAAAATTCTTGAGTGAAACAGACCTGAAACTTGGTCACATGAAGACAATATTCCTTTTACAGGACCTGATCGGGTGCGAAATAATTGTTTATCATAAATATTGAACTCCACGACAAAACTATTAAAATTCGATTTTGACCCTTCAATATGGACGAAATTTGGCACGTGTATAGGAATCTTAACAATAAGATAAAACCAAAATAACATAACTCTAACCTCACTCCAAGCAAAATCAAAGACAAAAATTATTTTAATGTCATCAGTTTCATTACCACACGCTAAGCCTGTATTTCTTTAAAAAAACAAAAAAAAAAAAACATTATATCAACGATAAGTGAAGCCAAAGTTTGAATGAAATTATTTCAAGAGGTGTCATAATAACGGAATTAAATGCGTGTTGTTGTAAATAGCTTCCCCTCAATTCTGGAAAACATATGCAAAATATACCGATAACAAAAGTAGGAAGGAACTATGATTATCATGTTCTGCACACTGAAATGTTCAACTGACATTTAGCTTTTAATGAAACACATAGCTATTTTGTTCGAATGACATTTAGCTCTTAATGAAACACATAGCTATTCTGTCAAATTAACATTTAGCTTTTAATGAAACACATAGCTATTATGTCCAACTGACATTTAGATTTTAATTAAACACGTATCTATTCTGTCCAATTGACATTTAGCTCTTGATGAAACACACAGCTATTCCGTCCAATTGACATTTAGCTTTTACTGAAACACGTAGCCATTCAGTCCAATTGACATTTAGCTGTTAATGAAACACAGTTATTCTGTCCAATTGACATTTACCTCTTAATGAAACACACAGCTATTCTGTCAAATTAACATTTAGCCTTGAATGAAACACATAGCTATTCTGTCAAATTAACATTTAGCTTTTAATGAAACACATAGCTAATATGTCCAACTGACATTTAGATTTTAATTAAACACGTGTCTATTATGTCAAATTGACATTTTGCTTTTAATAAAACACATAGCTAATCTTTTCAATTGGCATTTAGCTTTTAATGAAACACATAGCTATGTTGTTCAGAGTTTGACTATTCTACCTCATACAAAAGATAATTTCTTTACAAGATAAAAATACTCTTCCATAAGCTAACATCACACTGTGAAAATATTCGGTCTCTCATTCCATTATAAACAGTGACCACAGATGCTATTTTACACACTCAATATGGTCATGGAGTAAATCATACATTTATAAATAAATTTATTAATAAATTATACATTACCAAATTATGTAGTTTTTGTTAAAAAAATATCACTAACACCTTACAAGTTAATAATTATAGTAATATAACAAAATAACCAATCAACACCTGTCCTACCTACACCAGCGTCAACTAGTTCGGGCCCAAGGAGATTACTCTAAACGGTTGATGACGGTAACTGTATGTTAGTCTAATGCTTAGCATGCTGCCGTTAATATTATTAACCAAATTTTCAGTCAGGATTCAGCTTCATTTGAATTACGATCTCCAAATATGGCCTTTCAAAACCTGAAATAAAAACATGCTAGGAACAATTTCATATCCTATTTTGGATTTAATTTGAGAGTGAGGTTTCCTACAAACAAATTTAAATGCAATTTACATCTGAAAATTACAGCTATGAATAGCTAAGAGTGAAACCTCAGTATCAAATTCAAGTACAGAGTTTTCACATTTCCTCGCCCTGTATTAACCAATTTTTATCAGCGTAAAACCCAAGGTTAAACTCAGAGTCCCAAATAAATGACGACCGTTTATATTTTTAGTTGAAATAAAGAAGGAACTTTCAGAGTTTTTATAACCTGAGTTCTTCTAAAAGTTTCTATGATACAAGACATTTTCAGGTTTTAACCTTAGCTTGGTTTTTATTACTCGAACGTCCATCTCGACTCATAGTTTTAATGTCGATTTACGACACCATAAATGAGCACAGATAACTCACCTTCATCTTCTTCCGACACGTTCTGCATCTGTCAAAAACAACTATGTTAATTATTTAAGTAACAAGTGTTATTCCCTCATGATTTTTGCGTGCACATAATCATGGATCAAGAAAAGATTTTAGAGGTAAAAATAGCTATTTTGTTGTCCCTCAAAAGAAACTATTTTGTAAGAAAATGTTCACTGCAAACTAGAAACCTTTTCATTAAGACCAGAAATTGTGGACAACACAAACGTTAAAATTATTATTAAAAACCTGATACATTCCCACCTAGTATGTGTTTTGTCACTGAATTCGTTGCCAGCAGCATCACTGGAGGAATGGTATGTTCCTTAATGAAAATCGAACTGATACCGTCCTAAAAATTCATTTCATTAGACTTGATGTTAAACAATAAAACGGCATTGTCATAGCTTAAACAGGAACGAATTTGACGGTGCGCATGTGAAAATGTTTGTCCATCAGTAAAGCACACACAACGCATCCCATTTGGGATGAACGGTTCATTTTCTGCCTCATCTAGCACCTAGTTGACAAAACATAACCTTTTAGCAAGAACATATGAACAAAGCAACTGTATTGTAAGAAGCTTCGCTATGAAATTCAGATCATTTCTGGAGTTGACTCCATCTTTGAAAACGTCTATAAAAATTAGGAACAAAGTTTAAACTTTTAAATTAACTCTGAACATGGATGAGTTAGTGTTGTAAAGGATAACCTAATTTTCTTGGCAATCATCTATGTCGAGCTATATGTTCAAGTACATTCAAACAATGGCCTCCAATTCGTTTAAAACAATGTCTTCAGTAAAATTAACACTAGCACGATTTGTTACAAAGCTATTCTTGGCTTTGAACTGTCTATGTAAAAACTCAGAAAATCTTGTCTTTCTACAGCTACCTCCGCACCTATGATCCGTCACTGTTTTTTCCATCACTATTTTCTAATCATAAATTAAAGAAAAATACTCCATCATATGCGTTAGCATGGGATTGGGAAATCGTACCCTTGGAACAGAATTTGATTGCAGCCGTGTTTCTGCCGACCAATTTTGGCCCTCGGATTGGAGTTTCCAGTTGCTCACTATTGTATGCAAGGGATAGTTCATGATGCCTTGTGAGTGGCCGCTGCAAATTTGTTATATATGTGACTTTTTGAGTTCAGCAACAGTCACGACACAATACCAAAATAACTAATTTGTCGGTCTTACCTCCTGGTGTTTGACAAGCCCATGGTAAGCGCCCTCTCTCTGCATAAGAGCCTTGTGTGTGCCCTGTTCCACAACCTCACCATTCACCAGTACATAAATGGTGTCCGCATTGCGTATGGTAGACAATCTATGAGCGATAATAATTGTAGTTCTGCCAATCTGAGCCTACAATCAAAATCATGAAATATAAAAATTATATGATTTAATTTTATTTCTCTTCGAGGAAAACAGAAAGGGGAAAGACTAAATGTGATCAAAAGGTATAAATAAAAGCATGCTGCAGATAAGAGTCAGAACCAAAAATCTTTCTGTGAGAGGTTATTATAGCATCAAAACTAAAACTCTTTAGAAGAATTAAATGTGTACCGAAAAGAACCAAATTGTGGTTGATCATAAACAAATGGAATCTTCTCAAACTTATGGCGATGTCATTATCTGCAGTGGTCTGTAAGAAAACGCCCAACAACTTTTGACTGAGGCATCCCTCCATATGCATCACCAAACGAGAAACAGAGACAAACTGATTCCATAACTAACCAGACGGTGAATGATCAATACAATGCAGCACAAGAAATACGAGGATATGCCCATATTCAGCACTGGTAATTGCCTTAAATGTATAGTAATATGTCATAGTAATCCCAAATTAGCTACATGACCCGTCCTGTAAATTCTAATGTGCAGGAATTCAACTTAAAAAACTATATTTTTTCTTAAAAAAAAAAAAAAAAAAACACTTTGTAATTCAGCCTTCAGCATAAATAAGAATAATCACATATATCACAATTAATCTTTAATCTACATATTTCTTAAACTATACAAAATATCTTTTAAAGGAACAACTTCACTGAAGCTGTGCGAGGATTATGAGCCATAAGATGAATACAAGGCATTACAAAAAGTGCTGAATATTGTTCTCTGTTAACTTTACATTGTCAAAATTATGCAGTATTTTTGCATACTGCACTGATTTATATCCCACGGCACGTGTGTCTAAAAATAGTACCGTGTATTAAGAACTACTTGATTGTAAACAATGTTCGCTCATGCAGCAGACGCTTTAGAGTTTGGTTTATTAGATTTCTTTGTAGATGAACTAAACAAGCTGTTTCGTCCATTTGAAAGTAGAGATGATAAAGTGGAGGAGTTCACTTAGTCAAAATGAAACTTTCAAACATGTAAACAAATGTACGTGATATTTACAATGTCCACAAGAAAAGTGAGATGTGCAGTACTGAAAATACTCTTCTGATGATTTAAACAGTTATTTAGGAGAAATGCTCGTAACTTTCGCACATAGATAGGTTCAGATTATGACCAGTGCTCTCTGGGTTTATATAAATAGCATAGAAAAAGCATATTGAGGCCAAGGGTTGCCTCATATCTATCAGACACGCAGCATTTCATAAGTCACAGTACCAAATTCGAGGACAAACTGCACCTGAAGATTTGGCAGAAACGTAATAGCCTTAGAGCCAATAAGACATAAGGCAGAAGAATTCTTATTTCCACTGGCTAAATGGACTATCACAAATCAATTGGTTTGCAATTCTCCACGTAAACGTTGTTTATCAAATGTTTTGGATTTAGGCTGACGATAGAAGCAATACAGGTCATGTGCACATAGCTGGGGTCCTTACAAAGAGCATGCAAGTGACGAGGCATAAACATGTCTTCTTTAGCTGGTGATAAGAATGGCAAAAATTATACTTACATTTTTGCATTTTCAATTTCCTCAAAATGTACTTTCTTAATTTTGCAAATCCGAATTACATTACTTATGTCATGGGTTCCATAACTTGAAACACACCGAGAAATTGTACTGTAATTTTGACTACATTTCCAACTACAATCACTTTTCCTTACTGCACTCCTTTAAAAGATAGTTTGTATATTTTGTATATTCAATATCGTCTTTTATAATTTCACTAAAAAGAATTCATATTGTTCACACATTTTGATTACAAAACAATCAAAGAAGATAAACACA
>JAECUM010066687.1:0-16413 GCA_016617855.1 Megalonaias nervosa | reverse complement strand
ACAATTCATTGGATCCAAGGAATTTAGGACGGTTTAAATGTATATACTGAAATTTTACTTTTAGATTATACAGCATCCATAGCGCTAAATTGTTTATACCGCCATACCGTTCTGAAGCTGGGTAAATACCAAAATATTTTCAAGCTGCGGTCATTGAAGAAAATTCTATTCTTTCACCTGTTTGTGGATTTGCAGAGCTAACTGACCGCGCATGGTAGTTATGTTTGCCAGTATTTCCTCTATGGTTATTCTCTCTCTGTGTAATAGTCTGAAGATTTTCTAAACAGTTATCAAGTTTATTGCCGTTAACGTGATAAACAACAAGACCATCATCGATCAGGCCGTTAAAGGACTCATAAAAATATATGATAGAAATAATTTATCTTTTCCGCACCGATCATGAGGTAACCGCTATTAATAACCGACCGGCTTTTTAGTCGTTAGTGTCTTCTGAATTCTTTGACAAAGTTTCCTTGCCCCATTTATATACTATATATCTTTTGTCTAAATTATAATTTAATATTACTAAGGAAACAATATTACAATTTGGTCGGATTGTTTTGCAATCTAATCATGGGTTTTCTAGGTAGAAAATCTACTGAGATAATCTTTAGCATCCCTTATTGTGGTCACATTCGTTTTAGCACAGTACCGTTTAAAATCTCTATTTTTTGCCACCAAATAGTCTGCAAATTTGAGATTTTCCTCTGACACCAATTCCGCATTTTACGCATGGTGTTGGCCCTAAACTTTCTTGCCTAAAACTCGCTTGAAGATAGCCACAGTAATCATAGTACCAAGACATGCCACATGGGGTTGTTGATCCAATCATCAGACATTTGTAAGTATATTCTGCTCGTGATGTCATTATATATTAATCTAGAATTATCTATAATTAGAAGATATATTTGCCTTATTTATATAATGACAGAACCCCATGAGGACCCTGCAAGATTATCCACGATCAAGCCTTCCAATCCTAGGTTCGATTTTGATAGATTAACCGATAAGTGAAAGCGCCCCGTAGTACCAAATCTGCAGTTATGCCGTGAGGCTAAGGAGGAGTTTAAGAAAGATGAAGCAACGCACTTTTGGTCAATGTTCAGGATTCATCAAGACGATATCTTTATCGATGCTACAATGAATTACCAAAGAGCAGCTATGATTATCGATTATCGATTATCGATTATATTGACGAACAAAGACACAATTTTAGAATATAATTTATCGTTGCCGTCACTGATATCGATGACATAATAAGGATTATCCATGACAAACGTGACCCTGTTTGGGAATCACAACACCGCCAGGGTGTTGTCAGGTTAAGTAAAAATTCCAAACCAGAGATGCTGACTGGTATTGACAAGCCATATTAGAGCGAACATATCCTGTGACGGCAGTTGTTTTATCCATTGAACGATGAACCTGATATTGATGCTCTTCTTCTGATGAGGGCTGCAACAACCAGTGTTATTCTAAATTGTGTAGCCGAGAGAATCACAGAACGTTTCATGAACGCGTTACGAGGAAATTGTGTAACAGATCTGTGGAGCAGAAAAATAAATGAATGGGCTGAAGGTGTACGAGAAAATAAGCCAGAATAAAAGATATCGCTGAGTTAGAAAAGAAATTAAAATTACCGATATAAGTAAGACAATAACCAATGAGATCTTGTACGCCCCGAAGTATACATCGAGGGGTTCCCCGATAGTAATAATTGACCACAACGCTCACGCATGGACCGAGGGTATAACAAAATTTCCACCCAGACAAAATGTTAGATTTTATCACGGTGATATTTTTGACTGTATTTATAATACCACAAAAGCGACCCAGTGTCAGTCTGGTTTGTTACAGAGTACGGAGGACTGTGAACAGTCATGGATTTAATCAATGTGCATTACCGTCTTGTGAGCTTTGTCGTACAAAATCTCTTCACGACCAAATGACTTAGGTTGCACTAACATACACAGCCGACACACATTTAGTAAATAAATTACTGAATAATTGTTTTACAATCTCATATGCCGTTGCTCACTTTTGCTGCAGAAAAATTCATGCCGACCAACACGTTTGGAATGTTTTGAAGATATTCAATGCTCATATGTTGAATATGGACACGGAGGTCTCTGGAATACTAAATTTGATTACAAGGACGTTATCTCGATTGACATGGCTGTATATTATCCTAGAAGCTTTCTTGGAATGGGTGAATTTAGGCCTTATTTTGAGAGATTTGGGCATCCGATACATGAAATGACTCGATTTGCGATAAATGGTCCACTGCCGGTGGATTTCCATGGAAATCTCATTGATTTAACTGGATTTGCCGAGATTGACATTCGAATTTGCTGACAATGTTTATCGGGCATTCCTGCTTGGTTTGGTCGTTTAACAAACCAAATACAGAGGTAAATATCACAGACTGGGGCACAAAGAATAAACGTGGTTGGGCTTCAATAGTGCTATTGAGATATATGCTTGATGCGAATATATTGTTATCGCTGACAGTGAGTGAAGTAATAATTTCGTATAGACCACAAACCTCGGTTTGGATGTCAAAACATGAAGAGAAAAAGGATGAGAATTCATTTGTCAGGGACATAGGTCGGAACATCATTGGTAAATTTTCACATGGAGCATCATCTGGTAATAAAAGACATTGTACAGCATTGATCATGGATGAGGAAGAACTCGACATTATAATTGCTGATACGACAAAGAATGCTGCATTTGTGGATAGAGAACTTGTAAATCTATCAGACGCAACTAAGCTAGCTACTATTATCAGTTTACTCATTTGAAATCTTTAATGCTTGCATATGTGTCAATAAGCCTGTTATAGATGATCAACCGATTTCATAAGGACGCTGTGAGAGTCGCCACAGCTTCATTTTATATCAGCGAGTGAACAAAGGGCTGCTAGACGAACTTGCCAGGGCACTGGCAAAAATGGTCAATTGTCTCAGCCGTGGCACCATCATTATATGATCCTGTATCGTGGCATAAAATGGTTTGTCTTAATGGCCCTGGTGGTTCTGGTAAAACTACAAGCGCATTAAAACTGTTTATGGCAGCGGAACAAAGTTCTACGCCCACCGACATGGTAGTGCTAACTCCAACTCACTGAGTTGCCAGGGAGATGAAGCAGAGAGGAGCGGAGTCTCATACCTATCACAGTTTCTTTCGATGGCGCGGCAAATCGTGGACTCCGGAAATGATGGATGAGAAATATATTCCTAATATCATCTGGGATGAGATATGTACGGTATCTAAAGACACTTTAAAAATTGTTTCTTGATTGGCTGTCGACGAAATCAACGGTGATTATCATGTGCGGTGATCATGGTCACCCATGACCTTTTGTCGTAGAATCACCACATTATTGGTTGAAACAATATGTCGATTACTACGAAGAAATGTTAGAGGACCACAGGGCCACAGATGAGTCATTGTAGAAGCTAAAAGCAATAATGAGATTTGAATCCAACAAGACTCAATGCTTGATGATGCGTGAGTTAATTCCAGAGACTACGATTGATGATTTATGGAACTTATAGCGCCCTAATGACCTGATGATTGCATCCAGGAAAATAGTTGATGATTCACTTCAAAGTAAATTATTCTCACTTTACAAGGAAACATTTCCAGATCTACCAGTCCCATTTATACGATCGCCCAGCAGATACCCGTGCACAGAATTGTTACGTGTAGGCTCGTACAATAATAAAAAGAGAAAAGAGTGAAGACAACAAGCTTTGTATATTTTCTTGTTGTTGTTGTTTTTGTTGTTGTGGGGCTTAACGCCATTTTGCAGCACACGATAGGCTATATATGGCGGCCAGTATTAATGGTGGAGGAAGAAACCGGGAAATCCGCGGAAAGAACCACCGACCCACGAGAAGCTACTGGCAAGCTTTCTCACATATCCACATTCGCCGAATCTTAGACTCGAACCAACGCAGACAGAGGTGAGATGGCAGTGATCCGTAACGGACAGCGCTTTAGACCACTCGGCCATTCGGGGCCCCCTTGTATATTTTAACAAAATAATTTATTTCCCTAGAAAACAATGTAAACTTGGAAAATAGGACTTACGGTTTGTGAATATAATCCAAAATTTAATCCTAAGAATGAAAACTACAAGTCCTATCACTAAATAGTTCTATTAAAATCCAGGTTCGAATCTTGAAGACGTTCAAATATTGAAGGCGATGACGTCAGATGTGATCCTTGTACAAAATAACAATTCCTCAATTGAATCACAGCTTATGTTTGCAAATAATTCCAGAATAAATTTCCACTGAATTTTTTTCTCCCAGAATTTTATAAAACAGTACACTCGTTTGGTTTTCTAGAGAATAAATTATTAAATTCCAAACACAAATGAATTTCAAAAAGAATCTGGTTTCAACAACAAAATGACCTATCCGGCCTTCTAGGTATCAAGAATACAACTGACTGACGAGCGTTCAGAAAGGGTTATATATTCACCGGAATTATCATCCCATTCTCGCGAGAGAGACTACGAGTTCTCCTAACACTTGAAACATGCAATAAGATATTTGCCAAATTGCACGTAGCCCTATCTATGAACTAGACTATCACTCTAAAATAAATTTAAAAATAAAACATTGTTTATTCAGATTAACACGTAGGCAGAAAAGGACCTTGAAAACAGCCAATCGTATTAGCGTAGCGCTTGCACTACCGCGGACCAGGGTAAACTAAAAATATTACTAATGTAATACGTTTTACATCGTAGATAAACAGAATAACTGAAAAGGAATTTCGAATCCCTGCAATATTCATTACAATAAAATGTAATGAAACAAAAATAAAATAAAAAAGAATTTTAAAACTAACACACAAGCAATTTAATTACATATACGTAACATAATATTGACGTTGAAATTTGAGGGACGGGGAAAAAACAAAACCTCGTTCTTAATGATATTGTTGTTGTCCCTGTGAATGTTGTTGAATACGTTTTATCGGAGCCATCGGGGAGTGCAAATCCGCATAGACTCAAGGATATGCTATAACCATTCATTCGTCACAGGGACTGACGATCTCAGATACCAATATCTGGACTGTCGATGATCATGTCGAGTGCTCATATTTATGGTATTTGGCAGTATAAAGAGTTACAAAAATGTCTCAACTGCACAGGATGGCTTATACTGAGGAAGATAATCAACCTCAGAAAACCAACGAGACGTCTGATATGCTAAAAAAAATTAGCTGGTCATCAGCGAAATGTTAAAAAGAATAAATCCGAGTTTGATCTTGATGTGAATTTATCGTGACGCTGAAACAACGACAAAACAATCATTGTGCTTGCTGTAACACATTAATGTTGTGGTAGTATTTTTCTAATGGCACACGACACTGATAACCGGTCTTGAATGTAACAGACGCCGAGTACCTTGATTTGCTAGCGAATCGATGCTGATGGTAACTGTGCATTTTCAGGAATTACTTGTAATTGTTCACGTACAAATCCACGCTGAGGAGCCATTGAATCTAGTCTGTAGATTGCAGGCTTGCCTGTAGATCTTACCACGCTGGAAATGTTATGTATGGTTACTCTCCATGTAGGACCAGTTTCTCTTTTGTAAGCACCTGCAAGTTCGCCAGGTTCATATAAATACCTGACCTTCACGTTACCGAGTAATGGTTGTTGTGAGGAAGACTCACGTCGCTTAACTGGTATGTGTTTCTGCGAGATTGCATTGATCGGTTTCATAGAAATTTCACGCGTAACTTCGTTGTCATGCAACCCATTCAAGAGATCTGTCCATGCTCAGCATTTCCTGTGCGTACGGATGCCCAAACAATCGCTCAGCAAGTGTTCGATTAAATCGTTCAACGAATAACTGATATCGATGTAACTCGGTTTGTCCTCGTCTAATTTTTTAACCTTATGTTATTGCATCAGCGATGTTAATGCACGAAGAAATTCTTTGCCAGGATCAACCTGTAGCAACTGTGGCCATCGCAGGCCGCGACGTTGATAAAATCGTTCAAACTCGGCTGCAACTTCAGTTCCTGTTTTAGTTGATAATGGTTCAGCTTCTTTGTATCTACTCGCAAAGTCGACGACGCGTATTTATATGTTCGCGAACGGCGTTTACTTTTACAATTGATAGTGTCATGGGGTAAAAATAAAATATCTGCCTGACGAACTTCGTTGGGAGTGCTAAAATCAAACCGTCGGTGCTGAAATTGTAAGGAATTCAATGAAAATGTAAAGTTACTAGGAAAGGATGACGATGATGACAATGATGATAATAATGTTATTGAATTTATCATTGACATCGATGATGCACCATCAGTGGATGCTCTTAACAGTAGTATTAATAATCTAGTGGTATATGACGATGTTATGCTCGACAAACAAACAAATCCAGCCAGAATATTTTCACGAGGCAGGCACAAAACCACAGACGTGAGTTACGTCACGCAACAATGTGTTAAGATTGCTAAAGTCATCAGGGATAACTGTAATTTTCTAATGGCATTTAATGGCAATGACACACACACGCTGCGGAATGTTCACCAGACCTGGTGCTTCAGTGACATGAACACGATTACATTTAAAAACTTCTTCTCACATGCTCAAAGAACTCCATATGGATTTGTTACAATAAATTTACACGATCATCGGACACGATATCGCATTGGTCTGGATAGAATCTCTGTTTGAGCAACCTGTCACCCGTCAGCGCTACTATCGTTTTTACCTCAGTTCCGCTAAAACAGCAGCATTGAGGGTGAGTGACCAGCACGGATGTCTCGGGTAGTGAACGATGACGGTGCACGGAAATTTGACACACAAGGTCAGGGAGAAACTAATGTGGTGGGCTAACTGACACGTTTGAGGCCTCGGTTTATCTTTCTTGACTTTATATGTCAATATTTGGGTGGTCGCGTTGATTTCATAAATGGGACCTTCCCATTGTGCTCTGCTCAGCCTCCCGCCAAAAAACCAGGTCGGGTATATTCTTAGCAGTCTCATTTTGTGAAATTGAGGATTTGTAACTTGTAATTGTCTCTAACTGATTTTATCTAATTGATCTTCTCTAAATCGTAGACCTAATGGTCTCTTCAGCCCCTGCTGTTTCCACGAAACCCTTTCGAAGATATTTAGTATACTCTTTGGGTATAATGGAATAGATCTCTAGAAGAACAACTGTACTCAGTTTCCTGTGAACTAAGATTTGCCGGTGAATCTGGAAAAGACGTACACTCCAGGGGATCCCACTATTCTCTCGTACAAAGGAAAACGTTTACACGTAACAAACCTTATGTAACCCTTATATAATGTGCTTAGAAATCGTTAGGCTGATGCGTTTTTATTCTTCGTAATGTATTATCAGCACCAATTCTTTTCAGATTTTTATAATTCCATTTAATTAGTACTTTAAAGGTGATTGTCCATTTAGAAACAATCAGTCTTACAAAAGTTCAGAATTCCGCCTAAAATGTTTAGAAATTAGGCATACTCTGTCGTCGCAGATATTTGTTTTCATTTGAAAACGCATTGATTCAGAAGGTCTGTTTTAAAAAAAAAATGTAAAATAGGCCCGTTCTGTTAAAAGTACTGCATTTGTCTACATAGTACTGCGACTTGTACTGAACCCACTTATCTAATTTCGTAACATTTTTAAACAACTAAAATAAATGTTTATTTTAAACACACGTGTGATACATACCGCAGGAGTAATTGTCCCAAACATTATATTTATATAACACACTTCATGACTGGATTTTTCACAACGAGTAAGAGTCGCAAACAATAATCATCTGGGGACCTGTTGGGCGAGAATAACTCAACAAACCTGGTGCATCTGAACTATACAATATTTCGCTTATACGCTATGAAACCAGAGAAGGAGAAAGAACAAATAAGAAAAGATCGAGTGTGGAGGAACTGGAAGACAACTCGACTGACATACTGAAACTGGGATACAGAAATTGACATATCGTTTGTCTGAGGCGTATGAGAGAGAGAAAGAGAGAGAGAGAGAGAGAGAGAGAGAGAGAGAGAGAGAGAGAGAGAGAGAGAGAGAGAGAGAGAGAGAGAGAGAGAGACAGACATACAGACAGACAGACAGACAGACAGAGACTTTCGTAGTAAAAACTCACCCTGTTTCATGAGAATGGCAACAAGCACAGTATCGCTAATATCTTGCAAACGAAATAAATGACTTACATTTTCGTAATCCATGGTTACTTTTAAATACAGAATACAGCAGGAGACTTACGATTAAAACATAACTGGGATGCTTATTACGCACAATGTAAATTGCAGAACCAGTGTCTAAACAAGATTTACAGACTTGCAAATTACATTACTGAACCCGGGTCTTCCCTTAATTCTCCTAATAGGCCATTATCAAAATATGAATGATGTCAAACACAGTTTATGTTATGGACTGAATTTTATGTTAGATTTGACAAGGATGAGATGGCATTTAGTCCATAATGGTTTCTATAATACATAAAAAGGCACTTGAAATGCATCGTGATGTACTTGATCTTCGATTACGCCATTACGGTACCATAAATATGTTTCCCCTCAAGAACATTTCGGTCCTGGGAATCACTTCTATTATAAGAGAGCTGTCATCATTCTTTTTGATTTGCCCTTGGGGGAAGGACTGTGCAGCTACTGCCCTCTTTAAACAAAATGCGGAATCAAGGAAAAGAATATTTTGCAATGAGCCGATGATTTCAAGACGTCGATAAATTTGTACCGAAAATCTATGGTAATCACTGTTTAAAATATCGATGACCATATTAGCACCTATTTTCTATCTTGTTCTGAAGACCTGCATTAGTTCAAGTGAAAATCTGCTCATCAATAAAATTTCGGTCTAAAAGAATATCGATTGGGAAATATTAGATTCCAGGGAGCAAAGACCTTGGGACAAATTCTCCAAATCATGAAAAAATTAAGAATAAGTAGGAAAGCTTAGTAACTTAATTAGAAATGGAACTATAACTTGCTCAAAAACGACACTCTTCCGAAATATTTGAGCTCGATGGTCCAGATTAAAAATACATAAATAAATAATAAATAGGGAAAGAAGGAAAGGATCGACATTCATTTCTTCTCATATATGATATCAGCATTTTCAGTTTTTTTTCTGGGCAAATAACTCTGTGAACACACTTGTCAACATGAATATTTAAAACGAAATCAATGCCCAAGGCCGATAAATGAAATGTCTTCTTATGGCTAAACACTGTAGTTGCATGGCATAAAATTGCAACATATGCAAGGACCTTATAATATACTGCTGTTCTAATTAAACCAATAAGTTTATGTGTCTACTCCTTGTGTCCTGTACATCAAAATACACGGTTTACTCTAACCATGTAACCGTCACCTGCAAAATTACCCACCTTAGTCATTTTCGAAATATTTGTACCCAGGCTTAGATAATCTAGAAAATCTCTATGTTATAATGCAGTTTGTGGAACCATTTTCTAGCGCAAATGAAGATAAATTGACAAAATAAACCAGCATTGCTACTGGATGGTATTGATATATGAAATAATTATATTCATATTTATGGCCTAGTCAAGTGACAGAATATTGACTTTGTGTCAGGGACAATGTTAATTATAATATTAGGGATTAATTTTAATTTTCGATTATTTTCTTTCCAGCACTTATATGTTCGTACTTCCTTACACACTACGGCCCAGGATACCCCTCTCCTTGAGGGGAACGATTCTGAAGCCAGATATTGGGCCAGTAAACGTGACTGCGTCACTAAAACGAATGCCCGTGGAACCATATTATCTCCCCACCATCGTTGCAGAGTCAAGCCAAATGTTTACTGGCGGTAAGGATAAATATACCCCAAAACCCAGAAGAGTTTGAACCAATGAAGATGATTATATGTTAAGAAGATTTGATAATAATATAAAAGAGAAAATGGTTTAAACAATATGTTGATAATCCTGTAAAAATCGATAATGTTCCAAATAGATGAACATTTTTGTACGATGATCTCTTTAAAGTAAAGACAGGATTTAGAAATAACAAAGCCACCTCTTCTAAGGGTCGTGTTAAATAATATTTTTATACAGAACTAATTTATAATTATGTTACTAGAAAACTTTTTAAGATTATATTTGATGTATTTTCTTGGGTGCTATTAGTTTTACCTTTGGTCTTTTCAGAATCAACGCTGGATCTGATGGTAAGTTATTATTCTTGTTCTTGTTCTTGTTCTTCTTCTTCTTATTATTATTATTATTATTATTAGTAGTAGTAGTAGTAGTAGTAGTAGTAGTAGTAGTGGTAGTAGTATCATTATCAGTTTTTTGGCCTCTTCATATACTGGTAGTAATATCCTCCCCAAAAAGTGGCAAAAATGTGTTGTACTGAGAGTGTCAGATTTATGGAAGTCTCTGAGTGCATGTTAATTAACCTTTTGTTCAACTTATACGAAATCCTACGATCCTACATGAAGGACTGCATGTACTATTTTTGTCATGATTGCATACCTACATGTACACATATTGCAAGACAGATACAGTCATTCGCACAAAATGCAACAATGTTAGATGGCGACAAATCTACTAAAGTGCTATAAAACATATGTTACAACCTGGAATACAAACAATTAAATAGCACATTTCTTCTATTCTTAACAGGTGCCTCAGGACCTTGGATTAGGAACATATGAAATCCACATAGAGGGAAAGGACGCGGTAGCTTTCAAGAATTTTACCTAAATTGCCTATAATCCAAAGAATGTTTCGATCTTTATACAAACTGACAAAGCAATATACAAACCAGGACAAACAGGTAACTATCTCTGCCTCTGTCTGTCTGTTTTCCTTCTTTCTACGAAACATAACACCTATACGTATTGTCTCTTTTACACTGCAGAAAATGCGATTTACAACTTAAGCTTATCCATCGTTATGCAGGATTATTGCTTTGAAGAATATAAACATTACTTCATCTATGTGTTTCTCTTCATTTCCTTGTCATATGAAAGCAGTAATTTAATATGAATTTATTTTTCTCATTTACAGTGCAATTTAGGATCTTGGAGGTTAGTATCGACCTGAAGGTGGTGAAAGGACAGATGGACGTTGATTTGACTGTAAGTTGCTAACGTTAAAGAACGTCTTTGTATTCGGGAGTATTTTTAGTAAGTGTTACTATCTACCGATACATTATATCAAATGTATACATTTTTTTTCCTCTCACCTGTCTAGGAAAAAACAATTCCCGAGGTTGCGACAGTTAGTGTATGTGCCAGATGCCGTGTTGTCCACACCGTCCTTAACGTCCGCAGACATTAGACACGATTGCAAAAAGACATAATGTCCACACCGTCCTGAACGTCCGCAGACATTAGACACGATTTCAAACGGACATAATGTCCACACCGTCCTTAACGTCCGCAGACATTAGACATGATTGGAGAAGGGCATTATGTCCACAAATTGCTAATGGTCTTCTGATCGAAATATGAGTCTCCTAAACAGACTTGAAAAAAAAAGAATAAATCGTTGGGTCGATACTTTGGAACTATTTCTTGGAACTGGTAGAACTAATTAATTTTAAAAGACTCGTATTTACCGCTCTGAAGTTTTCTTTTCTTCCTCGCATTTGTCCATTATTGTATTTATTGTTCTTTTCATTTATACTATCGTTTTCTTGTGAAAATTTTCTCTATTCTTCATATGTTGAAAGTACCTAAGGTCTCTTCCATGGAAAGTGTAATGTGCTAAAGAATAATTCCCTAAGCAAGCAGGAAAGATAGAGGTAAACAAGAAAGAAGAGCGATAGAAAAATAATGCTACCAGTTTACATTTATTTATTGTCTACATTTTCACTGCATGTTGTGTTGAATGTTTGGCATGTGACATAAATAAGCAGATCAATGTATGCCAATAAGTGAAATTCATTGAGAGAATCCAAGAATGACTACAACTATGATAATAGTGGTCCTTGTCTCGGATTGGATAAACATAATTTGTCTGTCAGAATTTGTTTCATACCCAATCAGTCCAAAACCAGATGTCATAGTAACTAATGTAATTGAAAGGAAAACATTTGAAACAGAGAGAAATTCCGAAATAAAACACTTCATTTATTCAATTACTTTGCTATAAAAGTTGCCTTTGCCATGAAGAGAAAACATTGCAATCCCACTTTATTCTTTGGTATTTTATTTCATATGAATCTGTGTCATCATTAAAACCTTGCAAACAAAAAGACTAGAACAAAGAAAGGAAATCTCAAATCCAACAATTAGTTTCGTTACCATATCATTCAATTTTTGTGTCTATGACCCTAAAGGCAACAAGATCAACGAATGGAGAGGAGTTGAAGATCAGCAGTGGGGTATTTGAGGGGCAGCAGATCATGTCAGATCAACCAGTTCTGGGAGACTGGAAAATAACATTGGTCATGAATGTAAGTCCATCATCATTATCATCATTATCATCATCATCATTATCATCAACAACAACAACAACAACCTCGTCTTCGCCTCCATTATTATTATTAGTAGTAGTAGTAGCAGTTGTAGTAGTAGTAGTAGTAGTAGTAGTAGTAGTAGTAGTAGTAGTAATAGTGGTGGTCACAAATCATTAAGAAGGTATTTTTGACTGACCTCTTTTTATCTTGTTTGAATTATTATTATTAATATAATTATTATTATTATTATTATTATTATTATTATTATTATTATTATTATAGGTTGATGCTATTGTTGTCAATATGTTTCTACATACAAATTTTAGTCAAAAAAGGTTAAGGGTCACATTTCTTAATATTTAACTTTCAGAAAGGATTCTGCCCTAAAGTATATAAACTTTTCCATTATTATGTACTGAGACCTTGTTGTTATTACGTACTAACACCTTGCTGTCACAATGTACTCAGACATTACTCTTACTGTTTTGACACCTTACTGTTACTATGTACCAAGACGTTATTGTAACTAGGTAGTGTTACATGACTGCTACAAAGTACCAAGACATTACTGTTATTATGTAGCAATACATTCCTGCTAAGCATCAAGGCATTGCTGCTAATATGTAACCAAGACATTAATTCTATTAAAATTTATTTTACTATTTACCAAGACATAACTGCCACTCTGTATTAAGTCATTATTGCTTCTATGTAACAAGAAATTGGTTCCACTAACGTATCGTGATGTTACTGCTTCTATGTGCCAAGACATTACAATGAATATGTACCAAGGCATTATTGCTACGATATGCCAAGGAATTGCTGCTACTATGCACTTGACATTTTGTAGCAAGATGTTATGTACCAAGACATATGTACTTAGACATCATGTACCAAGACATTATTTACCAAGAATTTATGTACATAAACATCATGAAGGAAGATAGTTTGTAACAAGACATTATGAACCGAGGTGTTTTGTACCAAAACATTTTGTACCAAGACATTTACTTCCAAGACATTATGCACCAAAGTATTTTGTACCAAGACATTATGTATCAAAAAATCATGTACCAAGGTATTTTGTATCAAGACATTATGTACCAAGACATTATGTACCAAGACATTATGTACCAATGTATTATGTACCAAGACATTATATACCAAGACATTCTGTACCAAGACATTATGTACAAAGACATTTTGTACCAACACATCATGAACCAAGACATTTTGTACGATGGTATTAGGTACCAAGACATTACGTACCATGATATTGTGTACCAACACATCCTGTGCCAAGACATTTTGTACCAAGGTATTAGGTACTAAGACATTATATACCAAGACATTAGGTACCAAGACATCATGTACAAAGACATTTTGTACCAAGATATTATGTACAAAGACATTGTGTATCAAGACATTATGTATCAAGACATTATGTACTACTACATATACGTAGCAAAATATTACTATTACTTTGAACTTTAAATCTGAAGGATATGTACTTTGTGAACTATAGAAAAATGATTAAATATATTTTTCATATTTTCCTTTAAAATGTAAGCAGATTTCTTGATGCTTGTTCTAAAGGATATATGTAAAGGATATGTACTTTGTGAGCTATAGTAAGATGATTATATATATTTTTAATCTTTTTCTTTAAATTGTAAGCAGATGATGCGATGCTTGTTATAACCGATATACATAAGTTACTAACGCAAGTTGTTATGTTATATTATTGTAGACGGTGAAAGAGGTAAAAACATTCACAGTAGAAGAATATGGTAAGTTTCAGACAATTGATTCCTACAGTTCCCTTCATTTAAGCTGATTAAAAAGATAAATAATATTTGAATGAATGCATTAAAATGTGACTTTTATTTTTTGTCTCCAAATATCGGCATAATTTAATTAATGCCTTCGATACAACTCCATAAAACACCATAGGATTAGCAAGTGTGTGTGTATATATATATATATATATATATATATATATATATATATATATATATATATATATATATATATATATATATATATATATATATATATATGGTCGACTAAATTAGATTTACATGATTTTTAAAATAGAAAATCCTCCATCGTCAAAAGAAAGCTTATAATAAGAAGAAAATGAGAAGAGAAAACTAAGAATCATACCTAAAATCAAAACAAAAATTACATCTACAGCTGTGTCGACTGTAAATGAAGGATTTCCTTGAATATAAAGGCGATGTCTTTATTCTTGTTAAGCTGAACTTAAGTCGTACGTTTATTCCTTTAAACGTCAGAATTTATAACACTAATGTTTTTAGAATCTCCACTGAAAGCAATATAAGTTCATACAGATGTAGATAAACTCAAAATAATGATAAAAGATATCTACTTTATGAAGGACGTTCCATTTTAGAATTTTGTTTGCATTGTTCAACTCCATGAATCAAGATAGCAAATTGCTAAGAGATTGAATACAAACATATATACATGCAGACATACTTACAGGCCCGCTTGTTCCCTTTCTGATTCATATGCTTCATTAGTGTCTTATTTTCTTACTCACTGACACTTGCAGTTTTGATTACTTTACTCTTCTTACTTCCATAACACAAGACTAAAGTGCTGATTCAATTACTTTATTACTTATCTATATTTTTATAATGATCATTTCCTTTTCCAGTCCTCCCGAAGTTTGAGGTTACAGTGGATTTACCGTCTTTAAAAGGATTTACCGTTTATAAAGGATTTACCGTCTTTTAAAGGATCCGTCACAGCCATGTAAAATCTCTCTCTGTATAATTAAGTCGGTATTTCTATTGGACTTTAAGTAACATAAAATGATTGAATACCATCAAGTTTTGTAAACTTGAAAATATAAAATATATTTCCCTAAAATACAAAGTGAAAATTAAAACTAACTTAAAATATGGTGAATGAACTTTTAAATAGTCCCACGTGTTCTAACAAGTCAAAATTTCGAGCAATCCAAATGAGTTTAAATGAATTCACAGTAATTCAAAAATAGTTATAATTTGAATGTTCTAGCACCTTACAATTCCAGTGAATGACTGAATCTAATAAATGAGTCCTCTCAAAATGATCAAAACTAAATTGTCGTGCAAGACTGATGTTAATACTATGAATACTTAATTCTCAAATAAATATATGTTATATAGATAACTAATCGTAATGCAAATTAAATAGTACAATAGAACAATATTACAACTGAATATTGATACAAAGAATGCATTTTACGTACTTAATACAACAATGACCTCTTTTTAAAATTGCATCTCTACGATTATACAGAACTAATATTTAAAATGTATTTAACTAAATAACCCTTATAAACTATTATCGTGAAAATAGTAGACATAATAAAGATATACATAACACCGTCTCTCTATGATGACCAAAAAGTATATATATATATATAGAATATATGTATAGTATTACGCTGTATCAATGATATACCACGAGATGTATAAATTTTTCATTAAAAGGAAACGAAGCTTGCTGAGTTTCCTTTTAATGAAACATTTATACAACGAGTGGTACATCATTGATACAGCGTACATACTGTACATATATTTTATTTATATCGCATACAAATACATATATTTGCCCTTTGAACGGAGTTCAGATTTACTACAGGCAGCTGAGTATTGACCTAGTGAATGAACTCCTCACATCCCCGAGTGTGTCCGCTACAAAATGTAGTTCTCTGGCTTTGTGGCTATTTACAATCACCTCTGCATATTGATCTGTTGATTGTTTTCTTTTCTTGGTTTCTATTTTTCTCCACATTTATTAAATCAATATAATACACACTTGATTTAAACATGAAAGATGGTTGTAATGATAAATGTAGAGCAGTAGCAACACTTGGATAGCTACACCATTCAAATACTGGCGCATGGAAATTAATGTGGAATAGAAACTAAGCCAAC
>JAECUM010066680.1:0-14042 GCA_016617855.1 Megalonaias nervosa | reverse complement strand
AGCAATATTTGCAACAATGAGTATAACATGCTAGTGTTCGTTAGAGTTACTAGTATATATTTATGCATAAGCGAATACTGAGTGCCCATTACATGTACTCAATAAGTTGCTGTCACAGTTTGACGATCAGCTAGATTATCACGTAGAAGTTAAGATACATATTGTGTGGGTCGGTGAAGTACATAAAGAAATATGAAAATATTGCATTTGTTTTATGTTCTACGTTATTAATAAGAGCACTGACTAAATTGCCGACCAATCAACGATTCTGCAAGATTTTTTTTTTAAGCTTCATTTACAGTTTTATATTTGTTTCCATAGACCTTTTACCAGACACTCGATGACATAGATCTCGCGAGAGTTCTTGTTCGAAGAAACGAAGCTACGTTCAGAATTCAACCTTGTATAATGGGAGCGCTCTATAGATATAATGAAATTCTGAGAGAATGATGGGTGTAAGGTGAAGTTGTCTACATTTGCAACATACACAACAGATAGAATGTTGGCATATCTCTATATTATATTTATGTACTTTGGCTGAAATGTTTCTGGATATTGCTCTTGTAGAAAGTATACATTGTTTAAGCACACAGCTAACCAAAGTGACTGATTCTATGTGCTGAAGAAATCAGCCTGAATTAGTTTAAAGTCTTGATCAGGTAATCAAATGGTGAAAACGAATGTTCGCAGAGCAGACAATACCAGCTTCTGACAGTGCAATGAAGGATTTAATTACCATGAAAATAAACTTTAAAAATTATCGGCTATTTGCTTTGCTATCTACCTCAGAAGTCCAGGAAATGAAAATGACTAAACGATCTAGCAGCAGTTTTTGTGAGGTGCACATCTGAAGTAAGGCCAAGTGGTATCATTTACAACCCATATTAAACCCATTAAATATGCACCAAAATAAAGGGAATAAAAAATTTCTGTGAGCATGATTAATATATACAGGGTTCTTTATAAATAACCGTTGCGGCCAGTGAGGAAAACCAGGTAAATTCCTTTTACTTTAAAATCTAATCCTATGCAAAATATAAACTGTAGGGCACTACCACTGTATATTTTGCTCACTCAGACCTTGTCGTACATCCTCACTTGAATTGTAACTATTATACTCGTGTAGTATCAAATTAATATGAAAATTATTTTTGTTGAAAACAAACGAAGTCATACAGCACATTTGGAATTCCAAAATAATTTTGTTAATTATCAAAGTATTTAACCTAAAGGAATTTTAAAAAGTAAAACTAATTTTAACAACGTCCTCGAATGAACGTGCGGTTGGCTCAGTTTACAATGGACTAAGCAATTAAACACGAGAGAGCCAAATTTGTGTGTAAATACAAATATATCTTCGTAAGTTTGTTTCAGTGGCTATAAACAAAATGCTTGACGAGTAAATTGGAAACATTTCATATGGTCACTTGTGGGCTTATATCTACTCAGGAAAGGTAGATTTGCTACTTATATAGATTTTAAAGGAGAAAACATCGATCTGCATGGAGTTCTTTTTTCCCCTCCATCTTGCGCTTTTGCGGTTAACGCTATAGACAAATGAATCGTATTACCACATCGATCAATTAAATTTCCTAAATTTTACAACATATTGGAACAGTAGACACTTAGATATTTCTCTCCTAGAATTAATACTTCAAACGGTGTATTTTGTCCATTTCCAGACTCTCCATGCGAAAAATGAAACGAGTTGTGTTTGCTTTTACAAATGTCTTGCCCTAATCGGTACAGTGAACAATGTTATGTTGCTAATGGCACCACCACATATCAGTCAAATCCAGCAGCTTTTAAAGTGTAACATCTTAAAAGTAAAAACAAAAACAAAAAACAAAAAAAAAAAATAATGGTTGCTTGTTGGCATCAAAATGATCTGGACGATGATAAACGTGAATTTATTTTCCATCATGGAAATCTGGTCCTCGGAACAGGGGAACTACAGGAATAACCTCAAGGTTTACTTTAAAAGTATAATGAGATCCCCACACGCTCTGAAGTGTTTACATATCGGTAAATGCACACACAGTCTCTTAATAAATGCCGTCTTGCTGCAGTATACGTTGTGCGTCTCATCCTTGTTGCGGTATATCGGATCGAATATAGCTTTCCCACGATGTTTCCATTCTATTGTATCGTTCTCCTCGACATATGTTCCCAGCTACAACGATGACTCCGGCTAAGGGCATTCGATTTGTAGGCTAGTTTATGTTTAAAAATACATGTGAACTATATGAATAGAACAACCAACTATAAGATATACAGATGCTTCCTGTTTGATGATTCCCTTTTTGAGGCTTTCATTTAAATCAGAATTGCAAAAATGTGATCTTCAAGCTATACAATATAGATAATTTGAAACGTATTTCAGAGATATCAATAATTAATTCAGATGCAACATGGTGATTAACATAATGGACAATGCGGTTATTGAGAAGGATCTGTTAAGGAGTCAAGAAGGGAAAAAACTGATTGCAGAAATTGTAACGTTGACACCATGTCAAGGATATAGGGATAGCAATACACAATAGCTCGGTTCAACGAAGAATTAAAAACTACGGAATATGCTCATATTTTTGAACGCTATTTGCGTTGAGAGTGGGGAGAAAAATACGACGGGTAGTGAAATCATTGAGAAACCTCAGACTGAATGCAAAATGATCAGCATATCATGAATATATGGAAAGATTTAAAAACAAATTATATCCAAACAAATAAATAAACAACCACTATTGTTCAGAAATGTGACGGGTGTTTTACTACCGTATAAGGGCTAGAGGCGTTCCATTTGAATTATTTTAATTTGTTGCCGTTTATTTGCCGTGCAACGTACTAGGGAAAGGGTTTATAAGACATTCGTCTATTTTGTTCTAATGGAGGAACAAACAATTCAGTCCACGACTTCTGCCTCAAATATTCAGTTCGAAATTTGCAACTGAGACAAATGATGACACAACGTATGCTCGTTTATCTAACTTTTATAAAAAATATAATGCATCGGCATTATACCAAATTTCACAACTGCTAAATGTTTATATAGATTTTAGCAGTAATTTTAAATTTTGTATTTGATAGCTATGGGCCGGAACTTTTGTTACAACCTTTATTAAAATGCGTCAACATTTTCTTCGGTAAAATATCTGATATTTTAGTTATTGGCTTTAACTCACTGTAGGCATTTATTAGATCCTAAAGCGTTTAAACTATGCCATGTTGTATTACTAACTGGGTAGTCCATGAGTTTTAATAACTAATACTGACGTCCTGATTGAACTGACTGTATCTCGATTATTGACTACCCTGATATTGTTCGACCTAATTGAAGGTTTGTTTCTGCTAGTTTATCCCATTTATTAAAATAAACACTGAACATATTAGTTCTAATACTTTATAACGTTATGCCTTGAAATGAAATAAAGTAGCAAGAATTAGCATTATGACATCAAAAAGCAGACACAGTAAAGATTTTTTATAAAAGCAGAAAAATAAAAGTATGTGTGTGTTTGTACGTGTGTTTGTTTGTGTGTGTGTGTGTGTGTGTGTGTGTGTGTGTGTGTGTGAGAGAGAGAGAGAGAGAGAGAGAGAGAGAGAGAGAGAGAGAGAGAGAGAGAGAGAAAACTGAAATTGTACATTATTATACTTTTATAAATTTCTGCTTATGCAAGATGTTCTTTGTTTTATTATTGATATCTCACACTAGATACCTGACGGTAGTAGCTGGAAGAACAATGTTGTTTTTAAATTCTTGCTTATGAGAAGAAAACAAAATGAAACGTGGAACATTTTCACACTATATACATAAAAGAAATGTTGTAAGCTGAATTTGATACAGATGAGCTCGAAATGTACTACAATCATTTAAAATCATTTATGTAATAACTACATTCGACATGTATTTGTTAATGTTTATTTCTCATGCGTAATACATAATCAAAGATGTTGTGCCAATAATAATATGCTTTGTATATCTCAAGTCGAACATCTCAAGTATGATTTATTAATGTTAACCACAATAAGCGTTAATTGTCACGAGACTCCGATAGTGAAAAGTCGCAAAGGCGTAGACACAGTTTCCTAGCATTAAGTGCACTCATTCAAGTTATCTTCCAGGGTGACGAAATTTAAATTTACTTCTAATCGAGGTTTTGCTCTTCAGTTTGTTCCTCCTTTTCAGAATTTTGGTACAGAAGCCTGGAGGTCTTCCACTTGCCATATCATTGATCCTTTGTCATGTGGTAGGCTATATTCTATTTACTTTGGCGCCATTCTTGGTGTGCGCCCATTGACACCAAGATATAATTTACGCTATCCAAGCTATAGCTCGTTTAAACGGGTCACTCATGAATATATCATTTTTCTACACTAAAAAGTTTAGTCAATATGATTTTTCTTTCATCCCTACTTTTGGAAAAATTCGATGAGCAATATTTGATTTTTGTCATATATCTTGCTGCCATTATTGTAAATAAACGAACAAATAAAATAAACTAAATAGACTAATAAATATTTTAATTTTATTCCAAAAGGTTCGAATTATTGTTTTTTTTAAATACGACCTTAGCATGTTGAACTATCTATTGGTGTTAACTATGATTTCATTATAGGCTACTGTTAACTCACGTTATATATGTGAAGGTTATATAGCCTTAGATAAAATGTTGGATTGCAGAAAATCAATTTTAACAACTTACAATGTAATATCCCTAACTGAAAACAAAAGAAAAATAAATACTTTAGGGCGACATATAACATGGAGAACTAAATATATCACGCATACAGAAATAAAGTGTGAGAGAGACAGTTATCATAGTAGATTATTTAAGTTTGTAATATTGCATCATATGCATTTATAAGAAAAGCTATCCGCTAGCCTAGCCCTCGTCTGCAACCCCTTTCTTTCTTTTTTTCTCTCTCTCTCTCTTTAAAATCATAAAGCTGCAAATAATGTTTGAGCATATTTGTTTGAGTTTCGGTCTTAATTAGTGGGAGATTAATAACAGATGATATACTATTGAAATGTACTTTTGCATATCAGCAGCAATATTTTTTTGTGGATAATATAGGAAGTAACCAATATCGTCGCAAGGAATTAAATATGCAAGGAATTGCCATCTAAAAAAACGATTCTCATACTGCAAGATAACAGCAAGGCATGAGTGGTTGATATTGTGAATAAATCAATGCGACAGTCCAACATGTTCATAAAAAGAAGAAAGAGGCAGAATCTGGTTGATCTCACAACTGACTTTCTTCAGTCCGTGTCAATACCAGTATGCACAAAGATTGTCTGTCCAAATGCGTTTGCATTTTGAAGGTCTTTAATGTGGCGAATTTGTTAGTGCATAGGGAAATGTAGAATGGACTTTGGACAATGGACGACTTAGAATGATGTTTACTTACGAGTGACCGAAGTTGGTTCGTCAAAATAAAAGGAGAAAACGCAACGAATGTAACATACTCATGGGTCCCTGAATACATATCTCATATCGACAACAGGGACAAATTGTGCTGGTTGGGCTGGTTTTGACTTACTATGCAATGAGATCATTGGTAAAAATTAATAACAATTTTAACGATCATAAATGTATCATGATTTTGTATTGTCAGTTTTTTCCTTTTGCTACAAAGCGCCTTTTTGAAGGAAGTAGCTGTTTCAGGATGACAGGTGCTTCTCCCATGGGTCTTTGAAGGTTCA
Source organism: Megalonaias nervosa (assembly GCA_016617855.1). Lineage (NCBI taxonomy): Eukaryota > Metazoa > Mollusca > Bivalvia > Unionida > Unionidae > Megalonaias > Megalonaias nervosa. The sequence goes on along the minus strand of JAECUM010066680.1, from coordinate 8,335 downwards.
TAAATTGAAAACCGAGGATGGCATTTAGTGTTTGATATGGCCCTAATAGAGCTCATATATCAACATTATGAGCATATCTGGATGAATTTGAAATTCACAGGAATACTGATATGACAAGATTCGCTGATGACTCCATAAGGACTCTTACAGTAACGTGGTAGTCATTACCTCTCTGTCACAAAATGGTTTAAGTGTACTTCAAGGAGAATAAGTAAAGTTACTTATTCTAAGGAATGTTTAATATATTACTACTGTGCAAGTATTAGCGATCAAGTAACTAATATTCTTCATTTAATTTAATGTTTACATAAGGTTACATAAAACCTTTTCAGGAGAATATCACGTTGTGCATAGGTATTTGGGTAAGTGTTTGTTCTTTATGTTACTTCTACCCCACAGCGAGAACATTATTTGCTTAGGAGAAGAGCGACCTTGGGGCCACAACCATGGCACTTCTATACTGGGAAAATGCGGAGAATTTGCAAGAAGAGAATGAAACAACAGCAATAAAATAAAGAAATCGGAATTGATGTTTCTCTTCAGGATGTATGTAATAAAAAATAATGCATGTTATGTGTAGTATATCGAGTATGGTTACTAATTCACTCATGTCTGAAATCTTACGTTTCAGCAGTTTGCTTGCAGTTGTGAATATTTAACATAATATATGAGAACTTGTATTATCCTCTACATCTTCAGGCATGCGATTCATATTTGCTGGTATAGGAACATTCAGCATACTAATCAACAAGGGTACTGGCATTCTTACAGAACCGCTAGTAAGTGTTCATATTGCTTATGCAAAAATCACACAAATAGAAATGCAAGTTCGTCATAAGGAGTTCTTCATGGAACTTTGAGAGAAGGCCTTGTTGTTAAGTTTAAATTCTTATAGATGAATACAATATCGGAAAGCAAAGACAGGCGTAGTTGCGTCCATATGGTATCTCCCATCTACTCGATCTTTCAGTAAGGTATGAGATAGATTATTACAATTCGTATACATTTTGGGAAACCAATATGAGCGGAATATAATATTATTAGCATAAAGAAAAATAATCTGTACTTATGTACATGTGACATGATGGATGGATGGCGTACCTGATGGGCAGATAGACGAATGGATTAAATAATGGTTGCATTTTCTGCTTGTGATCACGTATTTAACACAAACGCTAATTTGAGATCATTCGTCTTACTTAAAGAAGTTCAACCCATCCTATTGAGAATGAAGTCATGGTTTTATTTCTTGACTCTTTTTTAAAATAAAAATCACCGTTTAAAGTCAATTAGCTACACATTTGTATGGGACACGAAAACACAGATACAATTATTAAACAGTTGAATTTCAGACACTTTCCAAAGGAATCGCTCACCGTTCACTTCAATGTGTCCAAACTTGAAACGTGATGCATTGTCCTCTTCCGGACTAAAATATGTATCACATCTATTTTGAGGAATATTTCAATCGATATAACACTCCTACCGCTGGCAATAGTTTATACAGCACAAACTTGATAAAAATGATCATTGCTGTCAGCGCAGTTGTTTGGACACTTGATCGCTTTCGAGCAGTTTTGGGGGGTTTTAAATACTAATTCAAGGTCGCTTTGTAGAATGAGTACACCTTGCGCACATAATCCACTTAAAATTTCATGTCATCGATCTTCTGTACCAGGTCAAGCACATCTTGATAATAAATATTATATATGTTTTGTCTTCAAGTGAAGTTAACAGGGACTTCCAAATATCACAAGTTCAAACTAGCTCAATCATATCAATGATATTATGAAATATTAAGCTTCGTTCTAGAAAATCAATTTATTTATTAGCAGGACATTTAAAACTCTCAACATAATAAATCTAACACAGAAGCAAGTTTGATCCAATCGATTCATTATTGATTTCGGTAGCATTTGAGATGTTAGTTTATTTAAGACGCACTTGCATGTGGAACTGATCAGTGCCTGGGGCCAGCTACTGGGAAAAGGTATTTATTTTTCATTCGACTGTTTACGCTATTTAAACTTAAATTAAATTCTTGTAAATAGCGCTTAGGTTTAAGAAATATTTTAAAAATTACTTCTCACCTTTATAAGCAATTAATCTTCTTGTCGTTTATTTCCTATGTTCATAAATGCATTCATCAGAATATAAGTCGAAAATGTGCAGATTTGTATTTCAGCAATATGTGACCCCTGTTTTAATTAAAAATGTTATGCATTTATATCATACTGTTCCAAACATTCATAAACACTGAAAGTAATTATGCATTTGCTCAACGATATATATACGTCATGCAAATCTCCGCTGGTTGATGTAGAATACATGCATAATAGGTGTGCAAGCTTGCGTGTATTTTTGGCAATCAAAAACGTATATAAAGAAATATAGATAAGATCAGGCCAGTGTTTGGTAAAATAAAAATCTTTGTTTAATATTATTTTTTTCAAGAAGCATACTATGAAACAAGCATGTTCATCCTCGGAAGCTGGAAACCATGACAAGTTCATTATGATATTAATGTAAATTAAGTTGCAACCAAGGGAGACACCTGCTAATAATTGTATGTAGAGCAAACCATACATCTGGAAAAAGGCCAAGACCATGGGAGTTCGCAAAATCACGATATTATGAATATGTTTTCTTACTCACGGAAAATCATGTATCTATCAATTATACATTTGTTCATCATATAATATCTATTGTGAATACACGTGACTCAATCAAATGATTGTTTATAATGATCATGTAACGTATTTAAGGCACACTGTGTGGAATTAATCGCTGTTAGAAAGCATGATTAGTCAATTATTTTATTAAAAGTTTTATGTCATGTACTGCATATATTGCCAACTATTTTATACAAACTGAATGTAATTACGAAGTTGAAACAAAAAATGCTTCTCTTGGAAAATCCTCATTCCTTGTTATAAAACACACTAATGCGATGTGTGAACTAGAAGATATTAAAGAAATGTGGTAACCCAGACTGACGCGAAAGGACGCGAAAATGTATTGCTCATTTATAATTTGTAACTTTAGTCATTTTATGGCGCAACTGAAATAAGTTAAATGGAGTGGGACAAGACTGAATGGTTTGTCTTTCGTTTTATTTTTCTTGTAATTATGTACGTACGTGATCCACGCCACAAAGATAGGGTAAATATGTAAATCATTGTTGCGTGCGACCTCGGTAATCAACTTCTGATTTAAAAAGAAATATAGTACATTTAAAAACAACATTAGATAATCTTGTATAGCTTAAATATCAAGAAACAGAATAAGGGAAAATTAGCATGTAAATATAGCAATTGTTCTACGGCTACTTACCACTATGTTGTCTGCCGCCTAGTGAACTGGATGACCTGTAATTGTAAGGAAGGCAAAGGAAGAATACGAAGTATACTATGTTTAATTACAAGATGTCATCCATTTGATTGTTAAACCTAAAAATAAATAGCTCTCATTTTCAGTAGAATAGTGTTGCCGCGCGTCATAAATTTAGCATTGTACTGGATTTGCATACTATTTTAAACATTATTTCCTGTTTCTTACCTCGCAGGCGACGATATGTAGATAAACCAACATTAGAAATTTGATATATTAAGTACTTATAATCATCTATGTGCATGAGCTATATTAAGAATGTTATTACTCATATTTATGTGGAATTAAATGCAGCTGCTGGACAAATATACATCAAAATTAATATATCACTGCAGAGTAATCCCTTACTTTAATTAATCTTACATATGGTAATCGCTTCATTATTTCTTTAAAGTTAGGTATATACTGTGACATCTATAGGAGTTTCTTCATGAGAAATAATCAAATACAGGTTATATGCATATTAGTCAAAGCAAATGCAATATAACTATGCAGTTTTACCGTATTGTCTTGCAAGAACACAATGGATTATCGTTTGTTTCTTATCGAAACAATATCATAATGGAAATAAACAGTTCACATCTCATTTTTGTTTGAACTGAAGAGCAGTCAGTATCTGTTATGTAACATAGTAGGTTCCTATTTGTGTATTGATTGTGAAGTGACATAAATAAGTTAACTTCGAAATACATGTTTTATATTCGTTGTTATCATTATATTCAAATTACTAATAATAAAGACAATATTAGAAATGCAGAGAATCGCATTTAATTCCTCTATGAGGTTTAAACAAATAAGATCCCTTTTGACCATGTCTAACATAACGTCCATTGCGACCACAGGAGAAACTATTCTCACCATTCAATAGGTGATAATTGCCATAAACATAACATAGTAATGTTCATTTGAATGAGACGCTGAGGTCAAAATGGACACAAGCCATGCTCACATATATGTGTTACTTTTCAGATGAAAAGAGCAGCTTTTATCTTCATGCTTTTGAACATTGTAGTGTTACTGTGTGACAGAGGTAGGCGAATGGATAGTTCTACTCTTGTCATCTGTTAATGTAGCACTAATCATACAATGTTACCAGTATGTTGTAATTTAGTCCGATGCTACTTGTTTGTATAATGACACTGCATTTGCAAATTCTGCATTAGATACTACATTATGTCTCATGATAAATGTAATAGATACTTAACTCATTTTCGAACTCTGTAGCGTCAAGGTCATTTAAGATACACCAACAATTTAGAAAAGTAGAAAGATATGCATCTACAATGATACCAGACAATTTTAACTTTCTACTCGCTCACAAAAGTAAAAAACGTATTTTTTGAGACCCTATCTTTTTACACAAAATTTTCGTCCCTCGTCGGAATCGGATTTTGTGTCCGGATTTAAGACCTTCGGGTCTCAGTGGCCAGGACACGCAAATGTTGGGTCCAATAAGTAAAAACAAAGAGACAATATAAACCTCCAACTTTTACCCTTCTGCACATGCGTAGGAGAAATAGCTAATGAAAAACTACGTTTCTAACAAAACTAGGCATCAGGCAAAACGAAGATCTCTTGGAAGCAGATTTATCTGGAAGTATTCAGTATTAGCTCCCAACATGTATTTCCGACTCGCATTTCACGCGAAAATGACAAAAAGCTCCAGATGTTAATGAATAAATAAGAGTTGTAATAAATATTCAGCAGTTATATTACAGTAGAAAATATGCAGCCACATCTCAGTTGCCATTTAAGATATCTATTGTAGAAAACAAAGTTTGACCAGATCTTTCTAAACATTGCTACAAGAGATTTCTCTATGAACTACGGACCCGATTATATGTGGTAGTATTTTATATGTGGCACCGTATATTAAATAACGTATCTGAAAGAATCAAGGTCGCTGTTTGGGTGAAAGCATTTACTCGATAATAAAGAAACCTGCGTATGGATAAAGGATGCACAAAATAAGGTTTAAACATTAAGACTATCCTTATCCTATTGCTTTCGTCGCACAGGTACTATTTAATGCAACGGTGTGATCTTACTTGGCATTATATTGATAATGGTCACCTACAAGAAAATTGTTATTAAAAGTTAGCTCGTAACACGTCATTTTCATCGTTTTTAAATATTTCCCGTTTGGAAATTCTTAAGATGTAAGCATGATTTACTGATCATGCAACTAAAGTAGAGTAATGTTACGGTCAATGTCATTTGAATTAGTGGTCTGCACCAATTAATGTTCCCGAATAGATCAGATAAACGACATGAAATAAGATGAGCATTTTGTTGTTCCCGATTTCGCCCATGAGACACGAAGAATGGCAATATTACGCAAACAATATATTTGTTCGTTGTAGAAAACTGAGGAAAGGATATTACGATTGGTTTTTGGTGGTATGTTAACTCCGCCTCTATCTGTTCTTTGGAGTTTTTCGTTTTAGTGAACAAATACCTTGTTACTCTCATGTCAAAATATTTTCGTCCTTCCCTCCCTCATCAACCTATCACAATTAATAAAATGCAATCTCAGCCATGTTTTTATTATATTTTATCAGAGGAGCAAAATAGCAACCCCCCCCCCAAAAAAAACCCAACAAAATAAACCTACAAGAATTAAAAGAAAAAAAAATTAGCTTCTTGTGAGAAAGAACAAAACAAGATATATTTTGTGCAGTTTACTATTTGAAACAGTTCGGGTAATAAGATCATTTTAATAATAAACATTAATGCTGGTAACATATGGAAAAAAGATCGATATAATGAATTAACTCTGAAAGCAAGTAGCAAATTTATACTCACCTATCTCACATCATTTCCACTCCCATTTGCATGTTATGATCTATTATCAGTCTGTGATCAAATGTGTTTCCATTTGCTATACTAATTCTTAATCATGATTTATCTGTATATGCATTGTCTTATGCACTGGTATGTCAAGTATAGACAAATAACAATACGCGTTCTTGCATCCCGCAAAGTTATTAAGGATTGTTAGATCACAGTAGCTTTATTGTCCATGAAGCACGTTTATAACCACGGTACACAAGACCATGTTCAAAGGTGTTCGCCTGCTAAAATTTTGTTAACTCCATAGCCCGTTTTGACGTAGCTATACCAATAATTACAACATAGCTCATGCCAAATATCAACAAAGCACAATATGTTCGACTCAGAGTGACACAGAATATACACATGAGCGTACTATAACTATTATTGATATGTAACTAAATAATGACGAGGAAATTTTGATGTACAATATAGCAATAGGAATAACATCAACGGAAGCATGACGCGATAATGCAGCTTTTATCAGACTAAAGAATATCATCAGAACTTCATCGTACTGCTGCCGAGAATTGTTGCCTCATGATGCTACTTCCATTATCTAAAGCACGCCGTTGCGGAAATCTCCATTCGGAGATATATTTTTTAAAAAATAAATGTACATCTTCGGAAAGAAAATATGTGATCCTCAATACTGAGACCCGCTATATTTGCAAATACTCCTCCATTGGTTGAATTTATACTCCATACATTTTCAAGTAATGTGCCAAATCTTTGGACTGAAATATTTGCGAGTCAGGTATAACAGGCTAAATCAGCTGTACACATTCTGCTCGATTGTTTCAAATCAAACGTATGAATGGAAAATAATTATTTTCTTTGTAAAAGTTACATTTCAGATATTTTATCGGCTGTCCATAATACTGTCTAAAAAATTAAATACGAATACGTGCGAGTAAACAGATAACATTCCTACAAATAAATTTGTAAATATATAATATTCATACATGCTTTTGTTTCATTAAACTGCAAATAATATAAACCATGTTTTAATCCTGCTGAAGCCAGGCAAGAAAATGCTCAGCAGAAACTATACAGCTGATAACGCTTCTAGGATATCTTAATATTATATGTTAGTAAACCATTGCAAATGTGAAACCAGTAATTTAATATACTATAATTTTTATATGGTATTTCTTCTGCTAATCTAACAACAGGTAGTTCACAACTGTTATCAGTTACAGTAGAGTACAGAGACTCCACAACGACAGCATGTGTACAAAGTAACACTGTGACAACAAACACAACACCGACAATAGAGTCCATAAATGCAGCAAGTGTACAAGATAACACTGTGACAACACCAGCAATAGAATCCACAAAGGTAGCAACTGTAGAAGGTTACCCTGTGACAACACCGGCAATAGAATCCACAAAGGCAGCATGTGTAGAAAACAATCCGGTGACAACAACGGCAATAGTCCACAAAGGCAGCAAGTGTAGAAGGTAACCTGTAACAACACCAGCAATAGAGTCAACAAAGGCAGCAAGTGTAGTAATCAACTCAGTGACAACACTCGCAATACAGTCCACAAAAGCAGCAAGTGTAGAAGGTAAACATGTGACAAAACCGGCAATAGAATCCACAAAGGCAGCAAGTGTAAAAATCAACCCAGTGACAACACTGGCAATACAGTCCGCAAAGGCAGCAAGTGTAGAAGGTAACCCTCTAACAATACCGGCAATAGAGTCCACAAAGGCAGCAGGTGTAGAAGGTAGCTAACCTGATCCAACTGTAGGTGCTGAGCAGATGAATGCAACTGTAGGTGCTGACCAGAAGGATCCAAGAGACAAAAGCGGTGTTCAACTTAATTCAGTTAATGTGATTATTATTTTTGCCTTTCTTTCAGTTCATAATGTATTATATGAGAGATAACGAATATCGTTTGGCAAAAGAAACAGTCGTCGAATCTTTGGATGATTGAATTATCTTTTTAAATAAATTTTAACTATTAAAACTTAGAGGTTTATAAAATAAAGTATTCACCCATGTGTACTTAATTTTGATGTAGATAAGGGTTTACTATTTGAATTTCTATGGAATTGATAAGTGTTAAAATAAAACAAGTAATGTTATCAGTTTTGAAGGAGAGCA
>JAECUM010066674.1:0-23122 GCA_016617855.1 Megalonaias nervosa | reverse complement strand
AAAACTACTATCTTATGTTCATCTGAGTCAAGTTGATTAACTGGAATAAGATCTTCTGGCTGTCTGATTATAAAAAAATCTTCACCAGCCTCAAGATCATCACGAAGTTTGTCATTATATTTGCTTAGTAGCTCGTACTTATCTTGCTGTGGATTAATTGTATAAATATAAACTCGATCGTAGTTAAAATTATCGCCGAGAAGTAAGTTCATAAGCAGATTTGTTTTTCCAGATCCAGTTCGCCCAACAATAAGATAATGACAATCTGGAAGTTCATTGTTATGTTTATGTTTCACCAACCGCTCTGTATCAAAGTTTAATATCGTCGCCATCGTTGTTATATAATTTTATGTAAGACAATAAATAATGAGTTACTATACAAAATTTGGAACATTAACAGGAGATTTATTGACTGAAGGTTATCAAGGTGACTTATCTAAGTACGCAACTCTTGATCAGTTAAGAAATGAAATCGATAATTTATTAAATCTCACAAGTGTAGATCAAAATGAAGTTGTTATTTTCCAGGATAAACAAGGACGATTAAAGACGAGTAATGTACAACTGTCAAATGTACTTGTACGAATTCCCACCGCGGTTGTTAATAATATTGTTACTTTTACAAATCAAGGTAAGATACAAGATTCCGGTAACTCGATTAACGATTATATCAAAAAAGCTGGTGATTCATTCACGGGTCACATTATTATGAACCAAAATAAAATTATAGACCTTGGAAACCCAGCCTCAGATACAGACGCCGCAACAAAAAAATATGTCGATGATCAAGAATCTAAGTACGTATTGGCTAACGGTGGCATAATGCGTGCATTTCTCAACATGAACAATAACGGCATTAATAATCTTAGAACACCGGAATATGATTTTGATGCTGTAACAAAAAAGTATGTTGATGATAAGGAAATTCCTATTTCAACTTCGTTAAAAACAATCGGTGATGAAATGACTACACTTAGTGTTACTTTTTCTAGACATGTAGAAACGTTCTTAAATTTTCGTAGAAACATAAACAAACCCTTTAAAGAATTTTTTGGGGAACAACCAACCGTTGAAATAAAACTAGCTGACGTTAACACGAAACTCAACGACATTGTCAGTGGAATACCTACTATTGTTCAAAAAACTAATCTGATTAAAATTCCACATGGACAAATTAAAAATATCGTGTACACAGTAGCATCAGGATTAACAACATGGTCACAGCAAAATAACACTATCAAATATACCGCAGAAGTTACTGGTGTTTATAAACTGTCTATCTTTAGCTCTGCAAAGTTTAAAATTTATACTACAACATTTCCATGGCGTCATTCAACCGATGCTTTCTCTGGAGTTGTATCTATAGTGTTAAATAAAGATGCTGAAGAAATATTTTTACTGGAAGCAGATGATCAAACAATAACCGCAACGTCTTACTGGTGGTGTTTGGAATTTGTAGCTGAAACACCACAATTAATTACTTAATCAAACCAAGAACCAGCATTGTTGTAAATTAATATTATATAATGAAAAAATATATATTTGATTTCAATCACATTTCAAAAGAAATTCCAAAACAAGATGTGGACGCTCTAATGCAATATTACAAATTTTATCATAAAAAACTTTGGTGCGTGAAAAAATGTTATAAATATTATAACAAAATACTTCGAGTAATATCATATTTACCGCTGTTATTGACCGGATCTGGTATAATTTCAAGTGGTGCATCATTAAACCCGTTTTTGTTAATAATATCGGGCATTGGTGTTTCTCTTGAAACAGCGTGTAAAAAGATTGAACTTCGACTAGCGACTAAAAAAAATAGTTGCCAAACGGCTAGTATCACCTATAAAAAATTACTTGATCAGATACGATCTTACTTGCGGGGCATAAAATATGATATGGACGATTTAATACGTGAGTTTCGTACTATTGACAGTATGTTAACAGATATTCTACCAATGAGAGTTAGTAGGTATGAAAAAGATTATCAAAAAAAGTATGATAATGAGAGGGTATGAAATATTATCTAAACAATAAAATAATATCACTTACCTGATTCACCCGGTGAAGACGTCCTCTTGAAAGTGCAGCACGCAATGACTATGAGAGAATTTGACCGCCTTATATATACTTGTTCTGAAAATTAATTATCTAAAAAATCTCATCACCGTTTTGAGACACTTTAAGGTATTAATTTTCCGTTGTTTCCGTTACGTGATCTCCGTATGACTAAGGTATTTTACCTATGTTCTGGCAAATTCTAGATAATCACGTGATCTCTGTATGACGTGTTAAGGCATTTACCTGATTCGGTTGTCATAGAGATATTGATTTTTTTATGCTGCGCAACGGCTAGGCGTATTGATTAGGTAACATCTGTTACAGTCTAGGTATGCATGTTATATATTAGTGTGAAGTTATAGAATTATATCTGAGCTCAAACCAGACTTTCAGTTTTGTGTAAATCGTTTGGGGTGGGAGTTTTAGGGTCTCTGATAGAGGTAAATTATATTTGTTAGGAGGTTGGGGAGGGTGTGAAAAAGGTCTTTGATATAGAATCGGCCTTTACTTCTACTACTTATGCTTATACAAATAGCCGATCTGTTAAGCGATAGAATTAATTCATCGTCAAATCTAGTGAAAAGATCGAAATCACTGCCTTGTACAGATTCATAACCTGATGGTTCTGGTTCAATCCAAATTCGCTGCGACTGTTCTTTTGACTTCCTTGTGCCTGTAAGTCTGGGTTCTTTCCAACTTTCCCTTTTCCCAAATTCTCAGGTGTCCCGCCTCTTTCGGCCTCTTGTGGTCACCTTGGTTTTGAAAGTACGTGATACGTCACGTTGAGCTATCTCACCTTGCAAAAGTAAATAAAGTGTCAACCTCAGTATTCTGTTAGGTACCCTACTGGGAAGAGATCATTACTTTCTCCTCTCGTTAATGTCAGATAAGTTCTATCGGAATTCAAACAGATACCAACGGCCATCTGGTCTAACTAAACACGGCAGACCATAACCAACCTAGTTTCCTAAGATTAAGTTACTCCCTAACGGCTATTCCAACACTAGCTTACAGGTAACAACACCCGAGACATCAGTTCCGGTCCCGACTTAATTACACAAATGAATGAATGAAATTCCTCACATGACTCAACTACGGTATCTATAGCAAATACACACATTCAGGTCTCTAGCATATATGAATCCTCACTACATAGTTCAACAACATTAATTTCACATGGTTTAACAACGCTAATTTCAGTCAATATGCACTCAAGTCTTTATCATATGTGACATTATCTAAATCAGAGAATTTACACGGATTCTCGAAACTCATATCACTAAAGAAAGGCATTAAATTCTAAATACGTATTTACCTATAACAAACGAGACTATACGTTCAAACGATTCATCAAACTTATACAAAGAATATCAGTGTACGAATTCATATAGATGAACTCGCACAGTTGTATTCATATCAAGAAAATTGTTCTACCAATCTAACCAAATAAATCATGCAAATATAAGCAAATAAATCAAACAAATCATCATATAGATATCAAGAAATTACGTGAGACTGACGCAAAATACCTTGTGTCTTCAAGCTTTTACTGCTCGAATTAAGTTCGCAGATTTTTCCAGACATCCGATCCCTTGGATCTTAATTACGAGTGAATTTCCTCTAAATTCGACCCGGAGTCCTCTACCTTTGTTTTCTCTTGCAGAAAATGGTGTCGACTGATTAAAAGTGTTGCGATAGACACATTTAAAACTGAGAGTTTTCACGTGGAATCACGCCCCCTTATTCAGCGTAACCAATTAGAATTATAGTTAAGGCGCTAAAAAATGTAGTCCGCCTGACAACCTCAGATTACCAAACACTGATCGCTGGGAAATTTCAAATCTGACAATTCCGATACAGATCGGAAGTTAACCCCTATTCTTCTCAGATAAATAAACGAATTTTTCATTAAGAACCACTGCTCACATGACAGTGAATTACCACTCAGTGTGTTACGGCGATTTAAACACGCGTCAGTCCCCATAAATTTAATTAATCTTTCACCTGCCCAACTTAATGTGTTCTTCATAGATCGACAGAAATTTGCACCCTTATATATATATATATATATATATATATATATATATATATATATATATATATATAGTATATATATATATATATATATATATATATATATATATATATATATATATATATATATATGTTTGAATGAAGTCAAGTTTAGCATCCTAATGGTACGGTGGGGAAATGAATTGACAATAATATATTGAAGCATGACTGTTAAAGCTTCATTGCATGCAAGACTTCATTTTATTTTATAAGAAGAATATTTATTGCATTGTCCAGACACACCGCGTATCTGTAATCGATTTTTAGTCAAGTACATGTGAGATACATGTTCCTTATCATCTAGTTTCATGAATGCTTTTGAATGATTTTAATGATAACTATGACGGAGACAACAACTACGGTAATACTTGAAGAAAAAGGACAGTGTCAAAATTGTATTTGTCTTTATTATCGTCGTTGCTAATAATAATATGCTTGATCAAATTACAAAATTTTTTATGAAATATATGTCAACATAAAATATATGACATATAGATTTATTACAGCTTAAGTTTCATTTCATTGATAACAACTTCGGAGAGAAATATCACCCGTTAGAGAGGAAAGCACAGGTAATAAGCATAATAAGTTATAATAATCATGTCTCTTTTCGCCAAAATTCTCATTTATTCAACTTAAGTTTGCTGAATAATTCCTAAGTCTTTCTCTCGTTGTTACGGTTGAGAATGTGGTCAATGCTTAACTCCACATCGAAATATGATACTCGTTTCCATTAATGCACATTGATATTCAACTGTATTTGTAATTCATTATTCATTTTATTAAGTACAAATCAATTTTCAATTATAATAACCGTCAACATGTCTAATTTATTTTATTTTTAACTCAGGTTTGGACTTCACTTTTAAATGATTCTACAATACTAATCAACACTGAATATAGTTCAAACTTATTTCCTTTTTCAACACAGCATGCAGCAGGTTTTAAGGACTATTGTATATTATATGTATAGGAACAAATGGAAAATATTTTGTGGTTCCAGAAAGGTTTAATCTTTCAATTTTTGCAAAGGAAACAACCAATACAATTTCTTGATTTGTACAATTACTGTGGAATCTTAAGAGGAATTAGCTGTTGATATCTTGCAAGTAACATGAACTGATACCGAAACTGGGCCTCAGTCTTACTAAAATTCTTAATAATTTTCCTCAGATATAGAGACTTACGGTCGTCTTTCATATAATAATTTTAGAACATCGGGAGCAAACTAGAGTACAAATATGGATAGAAAAGAAACCAAGGAATTTAAATCTTATGTTTAGTTGTAACGAACTATTTTGAGGTCATTTTAAAGGGTTTCCGAAAATTTGAAGAGACCTTCAGATTCTGCCTAGGCTTTGCGTAAGACTCATACCTCAAAGAATGACAGAATGCAACGAGTTTTAAAACCAGTCTTTTGAAAATGTAAAAATATGTTAACCTCAGTTATTTTAATAACAAGGTATGTATATCACTACTGAGGATGTTTAAGATGTTAAATGACAATGGAGCTAGGTCAGCCATACGTACAGATGCATATTCCCGACAAATTTCCTCTTTTAAAGCCTATCTTTCATCGATATCGCATTCCGACGTGATCTTACCCATCCAGCTTTTTATCTTTCAGAGGAGATTACTGTGATGCCTCCTCCAAATACTCAATGCAAGATGAAATCGAAATTACGTAGAACAGAAACCTCTCCTCTTATAGACCCATCCAAACTCAAGGACTCGTGCTCATTATGAACAACATTTCTGAATCTTTTTCTTAATGTTGACATAAGTGTATTAAAAGCCAAAACAAATGCAAATAAATAATAACTGTATTATAAAAAGAACTGCAGATTTCGTTATATAAACTCAATCTTCTTGTAAACCATTTCGTTCAAAGCAAACACACGCAACAGAAATTGTTTCTATGATTCTTTTTATTTGTGGAAACCTCTTTTTACTATATTACTGACCGGATCCGGCGCGTCTAACATTTCTATCCGGTCCTTTATGACTCCCGGCAATTAAGGAAACTACTAAAATCTTCCTCCATTAAAACCAACATGATCGGATCGTCATCTGTTATTGCAAATACTTATAAATTTAATTTTAATAAGTGTATTTACTTTGCTGTTTAACGAAAACAATTAGGGTCTTTATTCAATAGGTTGTGAGGTAATTTCATTAATATAGCAGAAATGCGGCCCGTGACGTCTTATCAAAATTCATGGTGTGCCCCACCCAATTGTTAGATTTGGATGATATTAATACAATCTTTGAAAAAGTATATTCTCATATTTGTAACCACTGTGATGCTGCTCAGACTGGCTCTCATGCTTTTATTACATTCAATACAGTTGTAAATATACTCGAGAACCCGAGCTTCACTATTAATAATTTTAAAACTTAATAAATGAAGGGACTGCCATGTGGTTTTATCACCTGATCACTTCATAAATTACACTCTCCAAGTACTTAAGTCCGTTTCCATGTATATAATATCGGGTATACCGTGTTATCTAGTGTCTAGTACTCATCTATCTGCGAACCGTCTTCACCGTTGCATAATTTGTCTTCAGTTTGGTAAAAATAATTATCATTTTTATCACGATTAAAAACAGGCAGATACTCCAGGATCTGCCTGCTGCATCAGATCCTGGTCTACACTGTTGTGATTATGATGAGTGTTTTAGATGTTAAGTATGATACATTTATGGAATGTACTGAGATTTTTTATTTTTCCGAATCGATAATGTAAGCCGACAAGGCCTTGTGTGATTCATTTACCTGTAAGGAGGTTTTAAGTCACCCTGACTCGAGACATTCGAGACGAAATTTTATGTTTCTTTGTTTCGTTGAAGGTTTTGTATTATGCGCACCTGAATAATAAACGTCTGGCCCCAAATAAATTTACTGGAATACACGCACATATGTGAATATATAGAGCAAGTCAAAGTAAACCTAACTTTCTGTTTGTTTATATATCTGTACAACCGTCTATCTGTCAGTCATTTTATGTATCTACAAGTCCGTTCGTCTGTTTGTCATCTCATCTCATTGGTATATTTTACCTATAAATTGTTTCGTTGATCCTTGATGTTATACCATGAACATTTTAAGTGCATGTGTGTATGCATTTAGTTATGTATTGATGAAAACTTTATACTGAATTCATTCCGCTGCCTTAAAGGTCAAGGTGACATAAAGGTCAAATGTCAAAATAAATAATTGTAGACTGCTTGAATGTTGAATAACTGCAAGCATTCTTATTTTTGAATGAAATTTAATGAATCCTAACTGCATAAAAAATTCCCAACACATGCTCAAGGTTACAGTAAGGTGAAACATTATGTAGTATGTAATGCTAAATAAAAAATAGATTCAACATTACACCGAGTACTTAGAATTTTTGATGTTGTTATTGTCTTTTCAGTCAAATACAATCTTTGCAAAATTGCCGGAGGTATTCTTACTAACCGTAGTTGTGAGTGGATATTTTGTAAATGCTTATCATACACGTAAAAGTGGATATTTTGTAAATGCTTATCATACACGTAAAAGTGGATATTTTGTAAATGCTTATCATACACGTAAAAGTGGATATTTTGTAAATGCTTATCATACACGTGTACCGGACTCACATCTCCTTTCACCATCAACATTGTGGATATCAGCACACTAATGAGTTTGTCTGCTTTATCTATATATCATTCAGAGGTAATATTTCACAAATGTAATACGTAAGTCTATCTTGCGAAATGTGTTCAGTGTACTTGATATGTATTATCTTTGCCGAGTTCTGTAAGCTTTTCAAACGAATCGATTGGGTGCTATTCTGCAGCCACAGATAGAGACCTATTAAGGTCAGTGGAGCTCAAATGTTGAAAGGAACAGTGTGGAACACGAATTCGCTTCAGATGGTTGGTTTGGTTTGTTGATATTTCATGGCACATGAAAATTCAGTTTATTGGTATTAAATGACACGTGAAATGTCATGTGGTGCCGAGACAATTGGAGTAAAATGTCTTTCCCGGAAACGTATATGGGAGGCAGACCTGGCATAATTTATTCAGTATCGAATCTGCATCATTTTAGTCGCGAGTCCTGCATGCTAACCAGAGAGCCAAGGCTGTTTCTATTGATGCAAATATACGTGAAAGTTAAAAACATGACAGTCCAACGTCTACCACCACAACCCGCACAACCGTTAATGCCAATCGGTTGCCGCAGTTCATCGAGTTGCAGGTAAAATCTGTAGGGTAACCGAACTCAGGATAATCGTATGAGTAAATGAGACATATCATTAACAACGTGACTTTGCATGTTCCTATTCCGATACTATGTATATCGAACTGAGTTCTTTTTATTGATCCCACATACTTGAGGATTTAGAACTTCCTGTATCTATTATTTGTCATGAGCCATGATAAACAAAGTACTTTCCAGTACTTCACAATTTTGTCTTATCTGTCACATAAAGGTTACAACTGGTCGAAAGCAGACATTGATGATTCCTTTAAGAAAACCCTTACGATAATAACGTGATCAAATACATTTTGTTTTCTAATGTTATTATTAGAGCAGTTATTTGATTTTAGAGCACTAATATCGGGAGCGCCTGATTTCCGTTGAACCGACAAGAGTGTGGTCTTATAATTCAATTGTAATTCTTCGTTAGAAATGTAAGTACTTTTGAAGTGGACGCCTGTGTACCGCATGTAAATACTATTATATTGAAATGAATACTGCAGGTAAATAGTATTAAATTGAAATGAATGCTAAGTTATTTTATTTACAAGTATAAATTCTGTGTTGACAATTTTGTACTTTTGAAGCAACGCATGTGTTACACACGTAAAAGCCAATAATACTGAATGAATGATACATCTTTCACATTCAGAGTTTAAATCCCAGCGGTAATTTTGTCACTTTCTCGTCCTTATCGATTATAATCCTTTACAATCTCTGAAAAATGTTTTGCGTCTGGCAGGCAGTACACGCTTCTCTTAGCGACTTTCAAGTCTTATACAAATGCTGATTGATTACTACTGTAGACAAGACATGCTTTGGTACCACTCTGTGTGTGTGTGTGTGTGTGTGTGTGAATTATGTGATCCATCTGACACTTCTGGGTACATGTCCGTGAATGCGTAAGCCGTATGAATGTTAAAAGGACTGTGCAGTTTATTTCATTGATAATTGATACTAATTTGATGTTTATATCCGATGTGCATTAAAATATATTTATTTCATGTGTAGTGCTATCTTGGAGTGTCCCAGTACTATGTTTTGTTGAAATTTCTAACGCATTAAACGTTTAATGTATCTGTAACACGTATAATTTAAGCCTTAGTTAAACAATAATGGAAATTGTATACACTCGTATGTTCAGTATCGATCTTGTTTTCTTTGCAGTGATTTACCACGAAGGATTATGTATGTTGCTATACTGACGGTGATAATGGAAGTCCAAAGTACAGAAGCAAAATAAAGGTTTGGCGGTCTACGTTGATTTAGTTTTTTGTGTGTAGATACCGGTATGTTGTGCTAATTCTCGTGTTAGTAACTGTCGACATTTTCAACACCGTAGGTCAACTTTAAAGAGATTGAAGTTTTGATTCCCTTGTGTTTCAAAAGGTTTCATTAGTGTGACAAACATACAGCAAGAAGGGCGAATGGATGGATGGGTAGATAGATAGATAGATAGATAGATAGATAGATAGACGGACGGACGGACAGACAGACAGACAGGAAGGCAGACAGACAGACAGATATCTGTCCATATATAGATAGACAGATGGATAGGTCGGTCGAGTTTGTAGGAATGTTGGTAGTATAGACATGTAGGTTAGAAGGTAGTGTATATAGAAGGGTATGATAGGTAGGGAATGTGCATATCGCACATGGTCAGCATATAGTCAGATTCTGTTACAAGAATATCGAATGTGTGATTATTTGTTAAATTGTCAAACTGTATTGTAAAATAGATCTTTCACAGATACTTTTTAAAGAATACGTATCTCATTTGATTAATTGGTATACCAAGCTGATTTTTGCTTTATTTCTCGCCTTTTAAGGATGACGTATCTCAGGTCAAAATGACACTCGCACACGTCCTGCTTGCCTCCTTGTTTTGTTCCCTTTCGATGTCGTATGAGAACGGATTGCAGCTGTGGAAAGACTGTCCATCGATGCAGTCTACAACGGTGAGCAGATTTTATTGACTGAAGCTCGATGTGTAGAATATCGCTCGAATTATACAGGTCAACAAGGATAAAATGATGTTCATAAACAGTAGATATTCTTGTAAACAAAACATACTAATACACTCTATGCGAGACGATGGGTAGTGCATGAATTGAAATGTCGTTTCAGAGGCAATTGTTTTGGACACCTGAAGGCATTTAATGTTCCAATTTACATTCTGAGCAAGATTCGGTAGGTCTGTTCTTTGACATTATTTTATCTGTTTGATCTATTATAGTCTGATTTATATAACTAACGTTATTATATAATCAATTAAATGTGTGTGCGAGTGTGCGTGTGTGTGTGTGTGTGTGTGTGTGTGTGTGAGAGAGAGAGAGAGAGAGAGAGAGAGAGAGAGAGAGAGAGAGAACTTGGCTGGAACATTATTGGTTGGATATGAAGTCATCTGCAGCTCAATAGGTAAGTCAGACTCGTAATCCAGCGATTGTGAGATTTGATACCTGCACAGACCAGGATGGTTAGTATGTCTTAGGAAAGGCCACTTAACTCCCATTTTTTTTAGCATGATGTATCCTGTGTACAAAGTACTGTTGAAAACCAAGAGCCAACCATGGAAAATTTAACTTATCTAAACTGAATCTGTAAAATATACATGCAGATAGAAATGAGTTGGAATGCAGATATAGTTAGAAGAGCAAACGCAGACATGTACATCTATATAGACAGATACAGGGATAGATAGAAAAGGTGTTTGAAATAGCTACATTTTTAAGTGAGAGAGAATGAAAGCTATAGTGTTTGAATCATTTATTTCTTCTCAGAAATAAAGGATTCGTAAACACTTATTTTATCCATTTACTTAAAAATTATAATCTAGTCATATTCAAATCGGCGATGTGCATCACACTATTTGAAAATCCGAATATTGAGGACATGAGAACACTTATTTTTGTCTATTTAATTGTTTGTCAATGATTAGATATCGAGTCATATATAAATATCACGTAAACATATCATAATTACCACTTGTGGGTACCACAATTTCCTAAAATCAATAACATCACTCATGATTTGAACAAAAATGTTCTTGGTAGTTATTCATTAGAGACGAATGTCTTCTTTAAGTACACACCTGTCAAAGAAATATCACGAGTTGTAATTTTAGCAATTAACGCATACTCGCCATAAAATCGGTTACCTGTATCAAAAGAATCTTTCAAAAGCCGATTGTTTAAAGTAGGCATTCTCACAAACTGCCCTAGTTCAACTTAGGACAGGAAAGTTGGGGAATCACTGGCAAGTATAATTACGTTTACAATAATAATAACAATAATAATAATAATAATAATAATGAGGACTTTGTATAGCGCCTAATCTTTAGAAGTTCTAAGCGCTTTACAACATTAGACAAACACATAATGATATGATTACAAAAAACAAACACCATGAAATTAGAAAACAGAAAACATGATGAAAATATTTAAGGTAAGGAAACATTATTAGGTCTTTAAGTTTGTTCTTGCAGTCGAAATAGATGAGTTTTGAGAGCGCTCTGGAATGAGATCACTGTGTCTTTGTGTCTAAGTTCAGTGGGCAATTCGTTCCACGTTGCTGGGCCCTGGTATCCAAAAGAACGTCGTCCATATGACTTCGTTTTTCATAGTGGGAATAATGAGTATACGATTGTCAGAAGAGGGGCGTAAGTATCTTGCTGGTGTGTACACATGGGTGAGGTCAGATAGGTATGTTGGACTGGAGCCCGTCAGTGAAACGTAGCACAGAGAACAAATTTTGTGTTTGATTCTGTATCGAATGGATAGCCAGTATAGGGTACAGAGCGGGGGGGGGGGGATGTGCTCTGATCGTGGTACTCTAAGGATGATCCGAGCAGCTGTGTTTTGAAATTTTTGAAGTTTCTGGAGTAGATATTGAGACGAACCAGACAGAACTGAGTTACAACAGTCCAATCTTGAAAGTACTAAGGAACACACAAGTGTTTTAGTGGCATCAACTGAAAGATATCTGCGAATGGAGCTGATGCGTCTCAGCTCAAGATATGCATCCTTGCATATGTTAATGACATGTTGGTGCAATGTGAGTACTGTCGAGAGTAACACCTAGGTTTCGTACTGTGTGAATTTAATGTTGGTGTTGCTGATATTTATTGTTTGAGGTAAAGGATGTGAATGAGAAAGTCTTTGTGTTGTAATCAGAATGGCTTCAGTTTTATCATCAGCTTGTTACATGTCATCCATACTTTCACATCAGAAATGCACCTCTCTACACCTTGGATGGTAGCTTCAACTTCAGTTGGGTGGCTAGATTTGTATATTGGGTGTCATCAGCGTACAATTGGTGAGACACTGGATGATGATCTATGACACTTGAGAGCGAGAGAGTGTATAGAACGAAGAGAACAGGTCCAACAACAGACCCCTGTGGAACACCACAACATAGATCAACAATATAACTGAAAAGTTAAAATATCATATCTATTCCACATTTTTCAAAACATGCTTTAAATAGTAAATATTCATATCATCACTTCTGCGCAAGAATTGCGAGACTGGCCTTCGTATTGACTGACAAAAATAATAAACGAAAGAAACTGTTGTCAATTATGTGCAAGAAGAATGCACTACATATAAACGCTAAATAAAGGTTCTTATAATGTATTGCTGCGAGATCGTAAGGTTTAAAACTTGCAGATCATAAAGCAACAGGAACTGAACACGACCTCTTGTCTGTAAAATAGCTCACATAGTTATTGTATTTTACCCAGATCGCCGACGTTAAATAAAATTTCTCATTTCTTATATGCCTTTCTCAATATTTGGGATTTCCCCACGGGCATGAGCCTTGCAAACTTGGTCTTGCCCGAACCGAGTTTAAGCTTGTTTTCCCGGGAGTCGGGGAAATGTATTTATTTGCAAATCCTTGATTTTATGAATTTATGACTAAATTTATCAATAGGATGGAAGAAACGAAAACGAATAAAGAAGGTAAATATTATCACAATGCTTAAATCGAATTAGATACTTCAGCGGAGTAATGTCATGCAAGTTACAATCACATCCGCTTGCACTGAGAGCTAGCCAATAACAATAAGGCATATTTCTGAAGAAGGCAAAAGACGGTAAGAGGGAATAGGAAATTCTTTGTGTGCTGGTTACTTTATTTTAGATGTTTTTGTCCATTTGACCAAAATTTTTGCAACAGTTAGGACAAGAGTAACTGGTTACAAATATTAAATGATTTTTACTTTTTCTTGTGGTCATCTGTCTATTTCCTCGAGTGTATTTTAGTAATTTTCAAATGTTTTCATTTCCTATCTTGTATCCAATGTTTGATAAATGAAAACAATTTTTGTTGCGCTGGATCAGATAAAAGCAAATCATGAACATGGAATGAAATAATTAATATGAAGATAATATTCACTGACACCATCAGGTTTTGTACAATTTAGCAATCTCCGATAATGGTTAACATATAGTACAATATTGTGTATCATTTTTAATTTTGCCACTGTGCTTTCAACATTTGTTTCTTATCAATTGAATAAATCATTACGTTATTTTAATATCAGTATTACAACATCTGTCACTGTTACCTTGCTTACCTGTTCAGAGACGAATTATCCTTTTCCAAATTAGAAAATTCCATCCTCCCACAAGATGGAAAGTTCTAGAATATCTAGAACAGATGGAGCACAGACCCAATCTAACTCCCACGTGACATGTCCATCCGGGTATAGCTTCCTCCTGACATTGCTCAAATCAAATGTGTGCTATTCCATTTGCGGAATATATTGCCTTGTTGTGTTGCAAGACACATTCTCAATAAATTAGTCGAGCGATAATACTAGCCACCCATTGCAGTTTCAGTCTATATATATATAAGCTATCTTGTTAGGTCTGAGTTATTTATTGTGCTGTTTCATCTAGCGCTGCTGAGATCTTATCACATCCTTCCTCTTATTCAATGATAGGGTAAAGAAATGATGTTCCTATTGGCATCCAAAATATTATTTCCCCTTATCATCAATATGGCTTAGTTTGGATGTTTCCAGAATTTTATGGTACGTATTGCCTTCGCTGCTCATCCGGAATATGCGCGACATTCTATTATTATCTATATTGATACTGAATAATATAATATGATGGTAAATTGAACAATATTATATGATGAATCAATAAGAAACTCTTCGGAGGTCTCACACAATTGATTATGGTCAATATAGTGTTTCGGAGGTCTCACATTATTCGTTATTAACATCAGTATATTTATTTTATATTTTCGGAACAGCTCCATTGCATGAATAAAGAATGTCGTAGAGTGTGGGAAAGTGTGGTCATAAGATGGCCCCATGGGATTCACAGCCTACCTGCCTTTTGTGTATTAATTTTGCACGCACGGGCGGGTGTCCTTTTTGTTGCCTATGGTCAAACGAGGTTTTGCACTTTCCCGATAGAATATTTTCTTCCTCCCTGTCCACTCAATCCAGGCGAGTATGGGCGCCTTCGCTTGGTCCCTCTGGACTCATAAGAAATAGTTTCCTTGATTTCAGGAAGATCGATCCTTAGGGGCTCATATGATGACTCCTTTAACCCAGGAAGGTAAAAAATTTGTCTATTCGTTCTTCGATTCCAGGAAGGCATGTGATCAATTAAAGAGTCATGTGGTACTCCCAGTAAGATTCCTCAATCACAAGAGTGAATGGAACCTTCTCTTCAGGGAAAATATTACAAAGCCCTAGGATCCCTGATGCGTTCAGTGGTCTAAGGTGGAAATACTCGGGTTGAGAGTTATGAGCCCCATCCCTACATGGGGGGGGGGGGGGGAATACCCTCTCAAAGCCCTTAGCAAAGTGAAAACTACGAACAGATCTCCACACTTTGAAAGCTGTCATCGCGCTGTATAAGCTCTCAGGAGAACCGCTCCACCAGATCAGAGTCGCCTGACCAATCATTAACTGGTGAACGGACACTGATCATCAGTGGTATAGTCCCCTCATCGGCACGGGGACTGATATCGGGTCGATGCTTCTTTCGCTCCACTACCCGTTTCAATGCGACTGATCAATTCATTTGGGAACAAAGAGTTGGCGTAAACGCGTCTGACTATGGAAGGGGCACAGATCGGCATTCCCCTTTCCTTTGTTTCCTTGTACTCCTTACTTGCTATGATGGCATCCATTTCATGGAAGTGAATGTCCAGTCCCATCTATGCAATAGCGTAATAACAGTTATGATGTTATAGGTTGCTGCCCTGCATCGTCTCTTTGTGCGGAGTCAGAGTAATAATCTGCACCAGTGCACCAGATGATAGAGGGCCGTCGAGAAGTGTCATCGTATTCCTTTAAAGTCTGCAACTAGAAGCAGTCCCAACACCCACCGTGAGGAGTTGCTTAACCAAGATACCCATACCCTTAGGTCCCCCTCATCGGAGATACGTAATGATAGGAATTCCTAAGAGGATGCAGCTTCAACAGTCCAGGAAGCGACACGCATTCAAATCTTCTTCTAGCCTGTCTTCAGACAGATGAATTGCAGATTCCTTCACGTTCCGTAATGAAGAGGGTTGAAGAAGGGTGTGACCTAGGGATTCGATCCCTCTCCTGCCCTACTTCCTTCTTCCCAGGATCCCCGTGGATACTTGATTATCCCTCTTTGTAGAAGCTTAGTCTGTTAACAAGGATTATAATAGGTCCTTTCTATTCTAAGGGAGGGATACTGGCTTCGTCTGAGGTAGCACCCTCCCTTTGCATGGACCCCAATCTATTTGCAAAAGTAACGACTGGTTCAATCAAAGGAATTGGTACACGCACTTCTGCGGGCGTATGGAGTAGAGAAGAGTGAGAACGACCAGTCTCCGGCTTCTTACTCACAGATTTTCCCGGTATCAAAAAGGGCGGAATATTTCGGCAGATCATCGATCTTTCCGCCCTAAACAGTTTCTTAAGGAGAAACCATTTAAGATGGAGACTACCACCATGAGACTGGACAACTTGGCAGCTTCCACAAATCTTCAGAATGCAAATTTAAGAATCACAATTTTTCCTCCCGGCAAGAAATACCCTGCCGTTTGGTTAACCACCTCTCATAGTGTCTTTACCAGAGTGATGGAATATTTTCCGCCCACCTGAGATCTTTGAGATTCACACGCTTCAGTATTTCAACGTTTGATTGTTGCACAAGAGCCACAAAGAGTTGCTCTGGCAAGATCTGTACCGCTGCTGACCTTGGTGACCCGGCTAAGACTTATTGAAAGCCTAGAGAAATCGGAACAAACACCTTCTCAGACTTTCGTCTATGTGGAGATTAATTGATTGAATAGTCAGGGGTGATCTCGTGTTCCACTGGACAGGATAGACAGACTCTTTAATCCAAGACCTTGTTGTCGGCTCGCCTTTACCTATTCCTATTGGATATCGTGTTCTCCGCAGTTAACTTATTTCTGCTAGGAAGGCTTTACTTGAGCTCTCTCTAGTTTCTCCTTTTGACAAACTGAATACCGCAAAGGATCCCCTATTATCTCGGATTTCTTTGGGACCATATTTTCACGACCACTTGAGTTGGTGGACCAATCGGGACCGGTTTCGGATTAGAATCACAATGCACGTCCCCGAAGCCGACTCCGATAAGTACACCAAAACCACTGATTCGTGTTGGGACACTCACCTGGAGTCAGATGGGAAGTTCTTCAGAGCTGTTGGTCATAGGAGGAAGCTACCCTTCAAATAAACAATTTCGAAATGATGGTGGTTTTCTTAGCCCTACATGGATGTGTCAACGAAATATGAGTTAGTGTGTAACGATTTCCTCCGACAATACGTCGGTATTAGCACACCTCAGGCGGTAAGGAGGTGCGCACATGCATCTCATTTTTGCTTGGATGCTTGGAACCTCCTTCACTGGCCATTCTTGGAAGGAATTACTCTTCGTGTTCGCCATAATCCAGAAAAGAAAATTATTCTGGCGGACATTATGTCAAGGAATGGCACAGTAGTCCTCACGGACTGGTCTCTGCACTGTCAGTAGCAGATTCTCTGTTGAGATTGTGGAGGAGACTCTTGGTTGTATTTGTTCGCTGTGAGGCTAAACTACAAGCTCTCCTTTTATACTCCCCCAGTTTTATATCTGAGGGCTTTAAGAGTTTCTCCTTCAGTCTAAGTAGGATGGTCTCTTTTCTTACACCTTAATACTCTTCAGAATGATTCCGCACGCGCTAAATAGTCAGGACTTCCATTGCTAATTTAATTCTGATTACCTCTCTGTGGCCACAACGATCGCGGTTCAAAGATCTAATAGACCTGATTGGTGACCAACCCAGGACATTGTCTCAGAGGAGGGACCTTCTGCCGCCTGTGACGGCTCTTCATAGCAGCCCCAAGATTATCCACCTTCATACTGATGAGCTCAAAGGATCAATCCACCAGAAACAATTTTCGAGCAAAGTTGTCAGCTGCATAGTCCAGACTAAGAGACGGTCCACATCCATGGTCTACGATGCCATATGGAGAATTTTCTATGCCTGGGAAAGGAGGACGCGTGTTAATCCTAGCTGTCCCTCCATAAATGTTGTGGTAGAACTTCTTCTCTTCTCGTTCGAAAAGAGTGAATATTCAGTTTCTACTTTTAATAGCCTTAAGACAGTCCTGTTAAAAACGCTCGAGTCTAATATGGTTTCGGGCAACAGCTCGAATCTTCATTTCTTATCTTATAAAGTATTTGTGACATGTATCATGTTCACTTATGCTTACGCCGAATTTCAGTACTACTCAATGAAATATATGTTGCAGCGTTGTTCCGTGTGAATTTCACATCTTCATCTTAACCAGTTTTTGCCAATATCGGATTAAACTACTGTTGGTCATTATCTTCGAAAAACACAAGTCTCGCATTTTTCGGTATTAATTCTTCATACATTAATTTTACAGTTTTACGTAACGCCTGGCAAACTACTTCAGTACAATCTGTTCCTATGTAAAAAAGTTTAGTTTGTATGTCTTTTGGATTGATTCTATATACAAAAAACAGAACCTGGATGTTTGATTGACTCTGATGCTATACTGAGTACATTGATAGGTTCCAAATGATGATCAATAACATATAGAACTTTCAGTTGATGTTGACAGGATTTTAATTTTTAAATAAATCTCCTACAGTCTGATATCTTTTTGTTATCTATGTTGTAACGTAATTGTTTGCCATTTAATCTTTTCTGCTGGTGTATTGAAAACATTAAAACACTTTTTACAAATGTATTTTATTTCTCATGTATGTTTATGTATGATGTTACTAATAGTGATACATGTCATCCTTGTAGTCCTGGACTACCACACTGAAATATTATTAACATATCAACCGGTAATGGTCTTTCTGTTTAATGAATTCTACACGGGATGATATATTTTCTCTTGTTTCTACTGTCCACTGCCACTCCCCCTTCGCACACACACACACACACACACACACACACACACACACAGAAATATTATTAACATATAAAATTGTAATTGGCTTTCTGTTTAACGAATTCTACACAGGATGATATATTTTCTCTTGTTTCTACTGTCCACTGCCCCTCCCCCCCTTCGCGCACACACACACACACACACACACACACACAGAGAAATATTATTAACATATCAACCGGTAATGGTCTTTCTGTTTAATGAATTCTACACGGGATGATATATTTTCTCTTGTTTCTACTGTCCACGGCCACTCCCCCTTCGCACACACACACACACACACACACACACACACACACACACACACACAGAAATATTATTAACATATAAAATTGTAATTGGCTTTCTGTTTAACGAATTCTACACAGGATGATATATTTTCTCTTGTTTCTACTGTCCACTGCCCCTCCCCCCTTCGCATACACACACACACACACACACACACACACACATATTATTAACATATCAAATGGTAATTGTCTTTCTGTTTAACGAATTCTACACAGGATGATATATTTTCTCTTGTTTCTACTGTCCACTGCCCCTCCCCCCTTCGCACACACACACACACACACACACACACACACACACACACACACACACATATATATATATATATATATATATATATATATATATATATATATATATATATATTGAGATTTCTATTACAGACTTTAGAGTAAAGATTTTATTTTTGCGTTATGCTTGTGTGTTTTGGTATCGAATCCAATTACGAAATCAATGAGAAGAAGAAACTTTTCTTTGCAGGGTTCCCATGGCAGCCATTTTGAAATAACTAAAGAGACTTTCAATGACGGTATGTAACCATATTTTCATTTACAATCAGGCTCTTCTTTCTATACTACACAAATGTCTTGTTCCGAGTAAAAACGGTAAGTATATTCCTCTATCTGTCGATGATAAATGTCGTCTTTAAGGGCAGTCTAATGCATTTACTAAATGTCGTCTTTAAGGACAGTCTAATGCATTTACTGTGTATAAAAACGTTTCATGCGTATAATTCGTCAGTTAAAAAACACATTTAGGCGAATTCTTGTGTGGTCATTTCAGCGTGCAAGAATTTACTACCTGAACTAGACACAGAATACCCCTCGAGATCTGACATTGATATGCAGTTGACTAGCAATGGGGAGAGAGTGAACATCACTTGGAATGTACAATACGGTGAGTAAAAAATTCGGAACATACGGATGTGTCGTTTAACTGAAAAACATGAAGGTAATTTAAAGGAAGTTATGGAGAGAAACGTAATAATTTCAGACAAAGAAATTCTCACGCAAGCAACATTTGATATCCAATTACCTCCTAGGTCCACTCCACTCCGTCCTGACTTCCCGAGAGAGAGAGAGAGAGAGAGAGAGAGAGAGAGAGAGAGAGAGAGAGAGAGAGAGAGAGAGAGAGAGAGTTTATCAATGCGAGACTAATGCGTATTTTATCTATATAGAATTCAAGTGGAACTGAACTATTGATTTGCGGTTCAGTGCTTTAATAAATATGTGCTGTCTATTCCCCTACAAACAAGCCAGATTTAGAAAGCAGCCTTCAATGTATAATGATTTCACCAGAATGTACTGAACATTATGTCATTGAGCTAAAATTAGTCTGGAAGTGGTTAAAACCTAAAACTTTCTCCAAACCGGGGCCAAGGTTTAAACTTAGCTTGAATTAATTCACGTTATTGTGGGTTAAATAAATTAGATAAATTGATTTTAATCAATTTCACTTGGATCCAGTCATTATACAGTCATGTAAACTAACGGAATCTGTTTTTGCAATTATAATTCAGCATTTTAAAGTGTTACTGGGTCTTCAAAATTTTAGGTTTGTAAGTACAATGGAAGCTTTGCTTATATGCTTATAGACAATTTTATTTGCTGAACGGTTCCTCTCTCCGGCTGTTTGAGCGTGTGCACGAATACATCGATCCATACGTGCATACATACATAGAAGGAAGATACAGCAGCATGAAACAACGTAATATTATACGTATTCCCACATAAATTTTCATCTGCTTTAATTATGTGTAGAAAATTGTTACACATATAAGTACAGACGTCTGCTCGAAATCCTATTGGATGTATGAGCGTCAGAAGGCTTTTAGTATCTCCTATTCAAAGCATAACACTCCAGGTACTTTGTGTACGAAGACCTACACAATCCGGTTTAAAAAACAACTAATACTAACTTGTATTCGAAATTATCGTTTACAGAGAACCGGTGTCACAGGCGTATATTTCTGTTGGATGTTGAATACCGAATACGAAATTCAAGAGGAGATGGTGCATATGTTGACCACTACTGTTTCCAATATAATCTTTCCAAAGGAGAGCCTGAAAGAAAGGTATACAACCTTTCTTATTAGGTACCTTGCTTAACTATTTTGTGACACTTTTTATATGTCATCATTATAGTTAATTGTACAGTACCTAAGTAATATTGTAAGTCACAGCTCTACTCTGAAGTTGAGCAGCACGTTCATGCACACGTTTACACACACATATATAACTGGGAAACCTATATATTTTTTTCTTCGAGTTTTCGATTGACTTGAGAGTTGAGGCAGGAGACAAGTGACGGATCAGCGTCGGTAATGAATAAGTCATTCGAGTTATGTCGAATTCTCGGATGCAGCAGTTATGTATAACCTCTTTCACACACACACACACACACACACACACACACACACTGAAGAAATATCTATTTAGAATAAAGAAAAGTCTATTATGATTTAGGAGTCACAGGTTATTAACTTTTCGTACTGAAGTAGATATAGTTTCCACAAAGATTCCAACCATAGATTAAATTGCCACTCATATTCTGACGGTACTGTTCCAGTTACCTGTCACTTTGTGTGTCTTTCCAACCTTCTGTTTGACTCTATTAAAATCGTGTCTAAAAAGAAATGCTTCTTTTTTTCCCCAGGAGACAGTGACATTTTATCTCGACTGCATACTCACAGTGCCAGACAGGGAGGCGTACCTGAAAATTATGACATTGTGGTCACTCCTGCCGAATTCTTCTGCCTCCTCCCGTCATCGCAGATCAGCGAAATCACAATGCAGCCGAATAGGATTCACCAGAGCACTGAAGATGCCCCTGACAATTGGTCCAATACCATCGAGTATATATGTTATGATATTTGTGCGCAATCATATTGCCTGCTCGTTTGGAAATGCTAAACATAGATATTTTATTGAGGTTGTCAGAACAGTCATATTTGAAATTTTATTTTATTTACAATATTTTACGTGTACTGTTTTGTGTAAAAACAACAGATAGAATATTTCTATTTACTTGGTTATAGCTTTTGTCCGTCTGGGCAAACTGTCACTGACGTTTGCCTGTGTCGTCATGAAACTGTTTGCGCAACATGAGAATAATTGCGCACTAAATATAAATCACTATAACCTGTTTTGCACGTTCTAGTGACCATGATGAAATTTTTCATTTAGGTCCATATTACTGTTTTTATCTGCTTAAACCAATTTGTCATAAACCTTAGTATATTTGTATGCATCCAAACGGGTAATCGCGCTCTATATTCGTTAATAGAGAAAGATCCAGACTCTGCTGTCATCTATATTTCTTCAATTTATTATCATTACCCTTCAAAATAAACACTGAAACTTCATGCAATTTTATTGATGTCTACCTATCCATCTTCTATATATCTATCTATCCGTGGCATCCAAAATTTGTCGTGTTAACTGCGTATTTTTTTTTTATAAATATTTTAGACCAAAAGGAAGAGGCGAACAGAAAATGGTGCCAGTGCTGGGCCAATTCCAATATCAGTCTAAAGCACACCACTGACACAAAAGACAGCAATTTCTCGATCATCGTGGCTAACCCAAACCCTTACGCAACAATCATGATGGTAAAGATGTACAAGGAAGAACACTTCACTTCCCCAGTATTTTCCGTATCGTTACGCTTGAGCTCTCCAGCGGTAATGAACTCCCTTTTTCTGCACTATTTATAAAATGGGAAATGTATTCCCTTTTAATTCAGAGTGAAATATATTATATGAAGTTGAAAAGCAGAGAATAAAAGTGCAGCAAGAAAATATTATAAGATAGAGCTATCTCCGTGTTCTATATTTTAAATAACTGTTATGAGCAATATTTCCTTTTACTGTAACTCACTAAGAATATTGTCTCTAGTATGCCACCTGGAATTATATCTAGTCACCGTTTATTTCCGATGGGCCTATTAAATACGTATTCTCTCTATCCCCCCTTCTCTTTGAGGTCAGCTCTTCCTTTGTTCCTAACCATAATTTTC